>JAOCPT020075718.1:0-14289 GCA_026546935.2 Palythoa grandiflora | reverse complement strand
ATTTTGGCTCTCAGGTGCGGCGTTTATTCGAGGGCGGCGTTTAATCGAGGGCAGCGTTTATTCGAATAAATACGGTATGGGATATGTCTCTCGCATTAAATAGAAGTGCCACTCGGGCTACGTAAAAAATAATTACATTAGGGGAAATAAATCTAGTGAAAATAGATATAATTTCTCGCGAGAGCTAATAGAGACCTTAAGCAACGAGGACGACGACGGCTCACAAAAAATATATTTCTGATTTGTTCTTTATTCTTTTTCTTATTTTGTTTTCTCTACGTCAAGCTTTGTGAACAGAAAACGATTAAATGTTCCTCCTTGTAGGCAAAGAAATGCTGAGAAGATTTTTGTTTTCACGTCGGTCCCAAGAATTCCAAAATGGTCTTTTTACGTTCATAAAATATAATAAATATATTTCTGTTTTTTCTGAATTTTACGTCCGTGATTGTTGTCCTAGATCTAGTTACTGTGCCGGCGCGAAAATCAGACTTGCTGGTGAAAAATCGATTGTGGCATTTTGTACAATAAACCATCGACACTAGTACACTTCTTTAAAAAAAAGTGTTTTCCCAAATAAAACATTTATAACAAAAAAAGAAAGAAAGAAAGAGGCCGAAAAAAACAGAAAGAATCTTAAACGAGGGGAAAAAAGAAAAAAGCGTAAAAAAGAAAGAAACAGAAAAAGGAAGAAACAGAAAAAAAGAAAAGAAAGAAAAAAGAAAGAAAAAAAGATAAGGAAAGAAAGGGAAAATAGAAAAAAAAACAGAAAGAAAAAAGAAAGAAAGAAACGGAAAGGAAAGGAAGGGAAAAAGAAGAAAAACGGAAAAAGGAAAAAAACAGAAACAGAAAAAATAAATGGAAAGAAAGGAAAAAGAGGGAAAAAAGAAAGAAATAGAAAAAAAAGAAAGAAATGGGAAGAATGGGAAAAAAAAAGAAACGGAAAGCAAAAAAAAGAAAGAAACGGAACTGAAAGAAAAAATCAAATACATAAATTACTACTGCATTTTTTAACCACAGAGCCCCAATAGTACCAAAATGGCGATTTGCAGACTGTCATGTTAAAGCAAAGAAGATGGCACGTGCAGTTCGTGCTTTGACTGAATTAATCTCGGCGTCTGAATCAATTCAGCCGTTCAAAATAATTTAGATCGGACCAAAACTGATGTCTGAACTGGGCCTTAATGACATTAATCACGTCTGAAAGGAACACTTTTAAAAACTTTGCTGACTAATTTTAACAGGAAAATGTACGTTACTATGTAACAAAGACGTCATAATGACGTCATAGCCGACGGTTGTCGCCCATTTATCGCTATCACGTTCACGCAAGACATCTTTAAATTGATTAAATAGTTAGATTAAGAAAGAGAAAAAGCAGTGACGAATCAATTTTAAAATATTGCGTACATTTTAGCCGAAGAATAAGTGAGTAAAGTAAAAAAATATTTCCGTCTTGAGATCACGTACGCCGTAATCGAGAACGAGGCTACGCTTGAAAAAGCAACCGCTGAACGGAAAAGAAAGTCAAACAAAATCCGACGTGACATTTGATGGATACATTATAATTGGTTTGTTCTCGTTGAAGATAGTTCCTTTCATTTTGCAGACTGACTTTTACAGAAAGTTTAATTTTAATCCTGCTAGTGTGAAACTATTTGAAGAAAAAATATTCGACTTGAAGCAACTCATAAGGTATCATGACTTTTAAAAGCCTTGTTTCACCGTTCATAATTCAGTCAGTTAGAAGATTTCCAACGACTACGAGAGTTGGTGCGTTGAAGCCAAGTTCTGCATTGTCCAGATTTATGAGCCAGGAAGCAGCAGATAAGCAGTCAAAAGGTAAAGATTTCAAACTGTTTTGATGTTCCGTTTCGCGATGGAATATTTAAGATCTCGTGCTCATTGTAACTGTGACGGTATTTTGACATTTTATGGGTTTTAGTTAATACAATTTTTGAAATATTGAACGAAGAAGATAAACAAAAAAATATATTTTTTTAAAAATAAGCGATAATCGAGCCTAAAAAAGAAAAAGTGGGCGCCAAAAAGCGTATTGAAGATCGTAATAGATTTGACTTGTTGTCTTATTCCTTGTTGTTTTGCTGCTGATGTTGTAACTATACAATACAATGTACTTTATTTTGAAACGGTAAAAAACATGTTTACACCGCAGGGCATGGCCACATGGGATAAGATCCTCAATTTCAGATCTTTTTAGAACTGTTTGTTTGCAAATTTGCTCAGAACATTTTGCATGGATTTGTTGATTAGCGATTTGGATTGTTGTTGTGTTAACATTGACTGAAGTGACTGTGAGAATCTTCAAGTTTATGTGAAATTATACTACTGGCTTAATGGCTAGAAACTAACTTTTTTAACTACTTGACATTTGGGCAAATAGCATCTGCAAATCATGCACCCAGCTAAGATTTTACTAGCCTGAAATGAAATGAAACTGAAAATAAATCTGTAGTAAATGTATCATATAGTTTATTTTCCATTTGAATTAAGATTAGCAAAGACAGTCTGGAAAACACTAGACCAAATGAGATTTTACTAGCCCAAAATAAAATGAAACTAAAAGTAAGGCTGTTGTAAATTAAGTCTCTGACATAAAAAGGTAAATGTTCTTTTAAAATTAAGATTATTTTTTACAACAACAATTTCTTTATTACCTTAATTGCAGTTTAATGTTTACAAAAATTACTTGACTAACAAAGGTAATTCCCACCTGGAATAGCCAAATAGCTAAACAAAGATAGATCTATGGATAACACGACATGATTAAAAAGACAGCTTTTTGCAGGTTTCAATTTTAACTAAGGACAAGTAAAAAAAAAAGTTGGTTTGCGTCCCCGCCCGACCATTGAAAAAAGCACCCAACTCAATTTATTTTTTATTTTTTCTTTTCATAGTTTTCTTTAAAAATGTTTTAATACTATTTTGTGACTGCAAAATTGGTAGAAGTCGGAATTAGTTGCCCGATAAGTGATCAAATTTGATAGAATTTTGTAGTCTTCAAACAAGCCCTCATGGTAAATACCATTAAATTCATCACACTTTTTCCATCCATACCCATGATAAAGACAACACTTGGATAAAATAACGACAATAAATAGGAATATATTTTATTGCATTTTAGCATCAAGTCGTCCTCAAAAAAAAGAAAAAAAAACTCCCTCCCAACCACGCTAACTAAAATTTATTTTTTTACTTGGCCTAATACAAATAACATTAAAGTTAAACTTTGTGTCTCCTAACAGACAGAATTATGATCAACTAACTTGGTGGTTTAATGCAGCCTCATTTTTTGCTTAAACTGTTATGTTCAGAGTTCTAATTCTTGCTTGCGACCTTTATGCAGTTTCTGCTCACCTGAGGCAAGAATTTCTTGTCATTGACAAGCAGGCAGATCTATGTTAATTTCCAGGCCTAACTTTGCTTAATCTTGTGAATTTATTTTATTGGTGTGATTAGAATTGGACAGCTTTTTTCAGTTGTTCTACATGTATTGTTTTTTCTGTGTCCCCATTAGAAGCAACTGGGACACCAAGATACCAGGCACAGCCAATTGACAAATTCTGGATAAAGTTCACTGGCACAATGAAAGGAGAAATTCCAGATGAAATAAGGTATTCATGCTAGAAAATAAAAGGGTAGACCATAACCATAAATGATCTTTTAACTTCAACAAAGCAAGTGGAATCAGATTTCTAGTTGTGACAGTTCAATACAATTTTCATTTGAGTGTGTTTCCACTCGTCTCGAATAGCCGTTAAGGTTACTATGGGTGGCCTGCACTCAAACTCTGTTACCGTCACTCCTGTAAAATGTATATTAGATTCTGATTCTGCTGAGTGCTAAATAAATAAAATATGTTGTTGTTGTTCCAATTGAATATAAGTGATTGAAAGGTATAGAGCATTGTTTTTTTCAAATAAAATCCCTACAAGAGTCCTATTTTCCAGCTGTTTGGCTCTAAAATTCACTACATTTCGGGAAAAAATGGCCTAATTGTCCTACTTTTTTCACAATCCGTCCAGAATGCCTGCACCACCTGGGAAACCTTGAATCCCTGTGTGTGTGAGGTTGACATTATGTTGGTAAGATCTATGATTACCAAACATGAGGCCCTAGTTTCAATACCCAGCATTGCCAAGTGGTTGAACATTATTTTACTGGATCTTCCTTTCAACAAATTGTTCACGGACATGGACGTTAAACCATTGGTCCGGTTTCCTAATCTCATCCTTCTGTTGGGAACTTAATGGAACCCATACAGTTGGCAATAGGGTTATGCCTCAAACAGATGGGCAAATCTGCCTGCTTAGCAACAACTGGCCTGCATGTTTGTGCAAAGTGCAGTCAAGTTTGCCACTCAAGGATTGGGCTTATCTCAAATAAAAGAAGTCATTGATTGTAGGATACTTGTGTGCCATTATTGACGTGAGATTCCATTGTCGTCATTATCATCATCATCACCATCATCAACGCCATCATCATCATCACCATCATCAACACCATCATCATCATCATCATCATCGCTATCATCATCGTCACCATCGCTATCATCATCGTCACCATCGCTATCATCACCATCATCATCATCACCATCATCACCACCATCATCATCATCGCCATCATCATCACCAACATCACCATCATCATCATCATCACCATCATCATCACCATTATCATCATGGCTTGGTGTTGTGGTCTCTTCTTGGTCATGTGGGGAATTTATCCTTAAAATAATATTGTAAACCTCATGTTGAAGTTTTTCCTCAAGTACCCCAACAATATTGTAAAACCCTAGCAATTCAAACTTCCATTGGAGTTAGAAGTTACTCCTTCATAAATGTGGGTTTTTCAAAAGGAACCCAGAAAAATATTTGGCCGAAAAACTATAGCAAATCAGATGAATTCAGCTTTTAAGTAGTGTTGTACCAGACAGATGTGCATGCATACTATTTGCATTTTTTAATTGATTTTTAAGGAAATGATTTTTCTTTGTTGCTGTCTTTCAGCTATGATCTCTTAGAAAAAGCACAAAATCGACGGAGAATCTTTATTAACCTGGCATTCATAGTTCTCACTGCCATGGGTGGACTTTATGGCATCAGAAGAGGCCGACAAGTTGCCGAGGACAAGTCAGAACCATCTCTGTTCCAAAGAAACGTAAACAGATATGAAAAGATAAGAGCGGAGGATCGTGAAAAGCAAGCAAAGTTGGAAGCAGAGTCATCCAAGTGATTAATCTGTAACAGCTATAAATTATAGAATATCATAGAAGTTAGTTAAACTCTAATTGTGGTGAAAAAAATTTGTACTAATTTATGTGTGAGATAACCTGATTTGATATCTTTTATGATAATTAATTTCAAGAACTAGTTTTATAGAACAAATAAAACATGGCTGGTTGTAGATACATGTAATCTGTGAACTGGAGTCTGGAGGACTTTCAAGAGGTTTTGCTTTTTCCTCAAAATCACTTTGACTCGGGTTGCTTGCCCTCATCCAAGAATTATTTCTTGCAAAAGCTTTTTAGTAAACAAAATAAATTATTTTAATACTTTTGAAACAGTTAATTGTAAATGAGTAAACATAGTTTCTAATCATCCAGTTCTGTAAAATGTTAAAGAATTAAATCTTTTATTGGAGATAATTTATTGAAACACAGAACGTTTTGGCCATAAACCATGGCCTTCATCAGCTAATGCTGAAGGTTATGTGACCTGGACAGATCATAAGACAGGCAACTAGGAAAGCACCATCTGTCTAGGTCACGTAACCTCCAGCATTAGCTGATGAAGGCCATGGTTTATGGCCAAAACGTTCTATGTTTTTTCAATAAATTATTTCCAGTAAAAGATTCAATTTTTTAACACTTAATCGTAAACTAAAATGATTTTGTTCTCTAAACCTGATCCAAAGTAGGAGTTAAAAAAACTAAAAGAGTAATTAAAGATTGAGAAATGGCTTCATATGTTTGCATTTTTCAAGCTTCAAGTATGCGGAAAATGCAGTACTGACTGTGGGAGGGGTGGGGGTGGAGAGTGCATCCAGGGGGAGGGTGTAAAGTGTGTATTTTGATTAAGAGGGGCCTAAAGAAAACATTTTGCTGCAGAAGCTTGGCTGAGTTCAAAATCTAGCAACCATCATCATGGTTTGACACACAAAGCCGCCCCAGTGGAGTAACTTTTAACACAGCACAGGTGATGGTCAGTCCTGTATGATGGGGATATGACACAGAAAGCTATTCCAAGGGAGCGACTTTTGACACAGCAGAGGTGTTAGTCAATCCTGTATTATAAAATATTTCTCAAGCTTGTTCCATAGTTTTGGCGTTGTTTGGCTTGAAACTTGGTTTCTAGAGAGGGATTTTTTGGCGAAGTATATCTGCCAAATGTTAATTTCCCACCCCGGTTTTGCCCTAACTTTCACTGCAGTTTTTGTATTAAAAGTAAACTTTTGTTTTGACAAGTCGAAAATATTGTGGACATTTTCAAATTTCTGGAGCACAGACAGGATCTGACCATATTGATTGCAATAAGTGATATAGGCTTGAAATGTTTAAAGCTTCGCAAAATCTCACAACGCTTCATTCGCTTTTTTCAAAAGAACGAGGCTCGAATTTGCAACAATTTAAGAACAAGCTCAGGCTGAGGCTTGATAACTAGGGACGTTTTTGTGGTGGAAAATTGACTAAAACTTAGCGATACAGCATAAAACATAAAAAAGATTCTCTGTAAAGACTGCTCAACAAACAATGAAGTTAGTTCGCCTCTAAATTCAGCCGTACAATACACGTGCGGCGCAAGGCGTTTCATTTTCCAATACCTTGTTTTATTTTGTTTTTTTCTTCAATAAAAACCGCTCACAGAAATAACAATTTAAGAAAAAATTGAGGCTGAAGTCGCCAAAAAATTAAGAACAATGAGCCTCGGAAAAATTTACTGGTTCTTGTAAAGAAAAGCGTGTATTCTTTTGAAAGTTTAACTCAAGAACGAGGCTAGTAGGGCTGATTTAAATGTAGATAAAAAAAATATTAAACTCGTCCCCATTTTTGAAAAGGATCCATAAGCTGGGTTGGGCTTAAGTTAGTTTTCAAATTTACGAGCTTGCCTGCTCTTTTTAGGGTTGTTTCTGTGCTTACCGGAGTATTGTTTGAACAAGCTTCCTGATTGTTTGAAAGGTTGGAGATTTAGCTTTATTTGGGTCTTTTTCATTGGTTGAAACTGCATTTACGTCATCTATGACATACTTTTTCCGGTAAGCACAGAAGTAGCCCATTTTAAAATATAGCACTATATTTGTCATCTTCACCTTCTGCACATGCTAAAAAAGTTCTATTCCAAGGCAGCAGCCTAAACAACATGTTCACTGAGTCATGAAATCATCAGAAATGGTTACTTTCAATTAAGGTTACACTCAAAATGATAAACAATTATGAAAAAGGAATAGTAATAATAAAAGTGATAACAATACCTGTACATTACATCTAGATATAATCATGAATTTATTATATTAATTTATTCTATCGATGTACATTGCTTTTGAGTGATCAATACGCTTTTTGCTCGATCCATTTAACTCTTGAATTTTACCACAGAGTTGGCACTCTCGAAAAATTTTTAAATTCTAACAGAGTTCAGAATTCAACTTCAGATTTCAGGAGTTCAGAATTCTAGCAGGAGTTCAGAATTCAACTTCAGAGTTCAGGAGTTCAGAATTCAACTTCAATTAACAGGAGTTCAGAATTCAACTTCAATTAACAGGAGTTCCGAACTCAACTTCAGATTTCAGGAGTTCAGAATTCTAACAGCAGTTCAGAATTCAACTTCAATTAACAGTATTTTAGAATTCAACTTCAATTAACAGGAGTTCAGAACTCAACTTCAGATTTCAGGGGTACAGAATTCTAACAGCAGTTCAGAATTCAACTTCAATTAACAGGAGTTCAGAATTCAATTTCAATTAACATGAGTTCAGAGTTCAACTTCAGATTTCAGGAGTTCAGAATTCTAACAGGAGTTCAGAATTCAACTTCGATTAACAGGAGTTCAGAATTTAACTTCAATTAACAGGAGTTCAGAATTCTAACAGGAGTTCAGAATTCAACTTCAGATTTCAGGAGTTCAGAATTCTAACAGGAGTTCAGAATTCAACTTCAATTAACAGGAGTTCAGAATTTAACTTCAATTAACAGGAGTTCAGAACTCAACTTCAGATTTCAGAGGTTCAAAATTCTAACAGGAGTGCCGAATTCAACTTTAATTAGCAGGAGTTCAGAATTCAACATCAAATTTTCTCTCTTACATGCCAGGAGGCAAAATGGGAAGTAAGCAGTTAACAGGAGTCCTTGAAAAGTACTTGCATTTTTCCTTGAAAAGTCTTTGAATGCTTTTTAAATCCTTGATTTTTTTTACAATTTGTTGAGGATATGTTGGACTTGCACACAAATTCCAAAACGTTTTGTATTCATCTTGTTCGACATGGAAATGAAAACTTTGACAAAATGAGCTAAAAAGCTAAATTCTTTTACGAGCCTAAGTGGCCCATTGGAGCCGGTGCTTATCTCTGTAGTGTTAAGCAAGTAAGAGTCATTGACTCCCCCTGGACAGGACACTAATCCATCGCAGGTTAGCCCCCAGCAAAAGCTGGTACTCATTTTACCGACCTCGGGAGGATGGAAAGCTGAGTCAACTTTGGGGGAAAAAAAGGTCACACACATGTTCAACTCTCGGCTGAGCCGAGGTTGAACCTGGGACCCTGTGGTTAGAAGGCAGAGATCTTGATTGCAAAACCGTTGATAACCTCAAATGCGACAATGAGGTAGACATTACTTCAAAACACATCCTTGTAGTTGATGCACACGTTATCATTTGTTACTGTTTTGGAAGTTTGTTGGTTGTTTAATAAAAACGTTTTATACATTGTTACGTTGACAATTATTTAACTATGAAGCGCTGCACAGACTACACCCTACTCGCTTGATGCTTTTATCAAAAACCTGTGATGTATTTAGGCTCCGTTTAAATGGAGAAAGACAGCTCGCTTTTCCAAGCTATCTCGTTATTGCTACCAGCGAGATAACCTTGAGTTTACATGCACAACTGACTACTGGTACTGCTTGACAGACAAGTGACAGTTTTAATAAACTCCAACAAAACTGGAATTTACTTAAATCAGCAATAAACTTTATTGTCTTACGGTGTGATACCTTCAATACAACTGTTGAGACCTGTAATTCTTTACAAACAACTGCGCTTGTAAACGTCCTTAACATGATTGTGACTTGAATTAAAGTTGAAATATTGTTCAAGCTAAAGATTAAACTCGTTTTTAATCCAAACCTTGGATTCCCGAACGATGTTTTTCCTTCTCGGACAGTTGTAATCATTACGATTCAATGCAACTGTTTCTCTACAAGCTCCCACCCAGCCATTTTCATTATATCTAAAGTAATAATAACTAGGTATACATTGACTGATATGACATAACAACTGTAAACATTCACAAATTCTGCCATCAAACACGACTCTCAAAATGAGATCTAATAATTAAAGTAAAGTTTCCGCCTTATAAACGACCTCGCACCAGTACTAAGCAGCTGTCAAAATTACCATCCAATGAGAATTCGTTATTCTAAATGATGCGCAGGTTGGTTAGTGCGGAGAAACTCAAGCGTTTAATCGTGAGAACGATTGTTTGAATCTTCAAGCGACAGGGTTTTATTTCAAAACAGTCCGAGTAAGAACTAGGCAGGTCAACGGCAATGGAATGCAGAAAGGTGCTAAATGCGATATTGTTAAATCGTCAATCTCATTGGCTAAACATTAAAAATCGACCGTATCTTCATAAGTAAGCTAATTTCTTTCTTTCCAGTTCACCCATTCATTCCCTTCTAGTTGAAACATTTTTGTTATTAAACCTAAGAAAAATTCCATGTGGGGAACATCGAAAATCAAACGGTTTTCTTGGCTTTTGTTTAATTTTCGAGTCTTATGATTGGATAAATTATTATAGCACAAAAGAAACATTGCTTTAAAATATAGTTCCATTGCATGCATTTTACTTAAAAACTATGCTGTACACAGGTTGATGTATTCTCAGTATGAAAATCTAAACATTCTGGTGTAGGAAAATCGAAATGGCGCAGAACAATGGGAGGTACCCTACTTCTTACTCGGACCATTACTTAAATCACAAAGCAAGTTTTTGACAATAAATAGTTTTTGAAGTATTTTCTCTACCGTTTAGAAAATAAAGTGTTGACAATACAAAGCCCAATTCTTACAGTACTTCCGATTGGTGAACGTGAGTGTAATGGAATTAACGAAGGAAACAGCCGATATGAATAGAGAATAGGACTGTCTATAAGGCGGGACCATTCACTTTCACATTTACTGGCGGATTTCTGCTGACGTAATGTTGTATACATTACAAACAAACCTTTTCAGATTAAAGAACCTCCAAACAAAGAAACCTTTGTCCCAATCCACCAATCTGGTAGATTCATCAATAACAATAACTGAAACTCTCCCATATGGAAAACTTCATTAAGCTACATGCGCTAAACCCAATTTTACTTTATTTTGTGAGATATTGACCTCAATATTTCTAAAACTTCAATAAGTTACATTTGCTTTATGTAAGGCCGAGTTGTAAACTCTAAAATAAGAAATTCTAGCATCTTGGACTACTTGTAAGTTAAGATATTTATATAATCTCAGTAGACTACAAAGTTACGTGCAATTGTAAGACTTTTAACCTGTCCATGATAACGGATTAGTTTTAATGTCTTCTTAATCCTGGTTCACACTTGCGACATAATGACATAAACGACATAACGCCATAACACCATAATGACACAAGAAGCTTATGTGACTTATGCCGCATATGTGAACACCAACATAACGAAATTACTTCTAGCAAAGAAATAAAAGATGGCAGACGCAACTGTTCTTGTTGTGTTTGCCTAAATTTTGTTTCTCTTATTGAGACGACGATGTGAAACAATACTTTTAGCAACTATCGTTCACGCTTTATTTCTCATTACACAGTCTTTGAACTCTTTCAAAGTTTTGTCGTATATGACAGGTTAATTCCGAACCGCAGTTTGTAAACGTCCAAATTAATTCTATTTCAACATCGCCATTATCGATATCCTCCATAGCAGCCACCATTTTGAAAAATGTACCAGTGGGAAGACGAGGTCCAAAAGACTTTTAGACGTCCTAATTGATTCCTTGTTACGTCATTATGTCAAAGGTTTTTGCTTCCACAATCCATACATACGTCATAACAACATAAACATAACGACAGTCGTTATATCCATGTCATTATGTTGCTATTATGTTGTTATCTCGACACGTTCAGGCTTCAAACATAAGGACATAATGACCTTCTAATGTCGTTATGTTTGTGTCGTTATGTCATTATGTCGTAAGTATAAACCTCGCCTGGGGGGACTGGGTCTTGGGCTTTTAAAGGACTGGGGCTTGGGCTCTTGAGGGACTAGGGCTTGGGGGGACTGGGGCTTGGTCTTTTGAGGGATTGGGGCTTGGGGGGACTGGGGCTTGGGCTCTTGAGGGACTGGGGGAGCCCAAGCCCCAAATCTCCCCAAAGAGCCGCTATGCAGACTAGTGTGAACCAGGCTTTACGGACTTCTTTCATAACTGGCGGCCATTTTAGTGTTCTTTTGTTTGTCTTAACTGATTTTATTCACTAGCCTCGTTCTTGAGTTGAAAAATAAAAAAAATGTTACCAAAGGCGAGTTGAGGAAGGCTAATTCGAATGAAGACAAAAATTATCAAAATGGACGCCAGTTATGAAAGAGGTCCATGGACAATGCACAAGTAAAAATGACGCACAGTAATAAGGTCTGAAAACAATAGAAAGAAAACCCCCTAGAATCTCTCGTAAGAGGCTGTCCGCCTAAGAGCGGTTCGATCGGTTTCGCGTTAGGAAATATAATTCCCCGATTTTCCAGCAGTAGAAAGGGCTTCATGAGTAAGTATCAAAATGGAAATCCTTTTGAAAAACTCTGTTTTTTTGTCGCCGGAGATACAGCGCCGAACTCGTCCCGCCGCCAGACAAGCCGAATTGAGGCCCATTTCACATCCGAAATTCATGAGAATCGCCAGGCGGTCCGTAAGAAAACAAACAAGTAAATATGCCTGGATATTATACTTATACCATTGTAATTAAGATACTTTTCAGTAGTTAGCAACATTAATATATAAAAGATTGATCAAAGTAAAAATAAAATAGGCCAACTCAAAAACACCCCTCTGAGTAGCAATAAATCATCCTCGAAAAATTACCCAAAGTGAACAATTTGTTTCTTAAATCTGGCGCCAGTTTTCGAGCTAAAATACAGTTCAGGACAGGAATCTCACTTTATTCTGGCAGATTATCAAGCCAAAATTGTGGGTGTCAGTCTGAATTTGGCGGGAGTTGGTCTTTTTTCAGAGATCAACGGCGGTTTATTTACATACTTAATTAAAAGTCACGATTTCAGAAACAACATAAGCCACATATATCATATTTTGTGCCAATATCAAATTGAAATTCCGTAAAATATGTAAATATCTTCCATCTCTTCAAATTAACCGGGTTCCGCAAGTCCCAACTTTAGCTATGTGTGCAAAGAAACGCGACACGACGCAGGTCAAAGTTTTAGTGGTATTGTCACTGAAACATCCCGCCTCTTACCAATAAATCAATACTAACACGTTCATAAATATGGAGTCAACGTCAATATGAATGCTCTAAGGATATCATTTGACTAGGATTAATTCCCTTTTTAGTTTGAACTCATTAACTCGCAAGTTTCTTGTCGCTCCCTCCAGACATAGCAAGTTGTGCAATGAAATTTCAAAACAATCTTCAATGAACATGAGATCGATCGGACCGCTTTTATGCGGACAGCTTATCAACAACTACAAGTTCTAACTATCAACAAGTTCAGCCTATCAACAATTACAAGTTCATCTGAATAGTTCAAGAGTACTGCTGAAGAACGCAATTAATCTCCGCTCGTGAGTTCAACCTATACTTCATCACTATATCATAAACAGTGATGAGCAGTGCGGGAAATCTGTCAAAATATACGAACCTGTCAAGCAGTTCTAATTGGAAGCCTCTCGATCGAGTTACATCAGACACGTGCGAGTAGGAATTTTTCACAAATTTCACCAGATCCACTGCTGAGGTTGTACAGTACCTCCTGGCTCTTGGCATCGATGTTATTTCCAGATAAATCTGTGGAATCGTGGTATCCCAAGGGTTGGACAAAAATTCTGCACCGAGTTCAGTTTCAAGGTCTAATTCAAGGGATGTCAGCCCTCGCGCTATGGCAACGGGGCGTGATACATTAATTTCTGGCTGATTTCCAACTGCACACAAGAATTCCTTTTTCTTTACCTTTGACCAGAAGAAAGGGTGTGTCAGACAGTCACCCGTCGTAGGACGCCGGTCTTTGTTGTGCCGGAGCATCGACATCAATAGATGAAAAGCTTCAGGTGAAATACCCTCAGAAAAGTTGAGTTGTGCTGTCGTAATGTTTCTCTCTGTTTCGATCGGAATCTCTGCCTCATTCAATCCCGTCTCATCCTTGGGTCCAAAGGCGTGTTTCTTTTCAGCCATGATGTAATACAACACCAGCCCAGCACCAAACACATCTGATGCCCTTGAATTTGAATGTTCAACGCTTAGAATCTCTGGAGCCATCCAGCACCTTTGTAATGTAATAAAAAAGGCTTTCATATCAAAAAAGGCATGAATAACAATTTTTTCGAGACAAACATCCTCGCTTCACGTAATGTGCTAAATATTAGCGTAAACCCCACATTAATCTTTGATACAAAATTATGAAATAGACTCAATAAATGCCATAAAACGATCACGTGAGCTTTTTTAACCTGAATAAAATCACAACTTAAAACACATTTACAGAGAAGATCAACTTTCAATTTGCTTGTTCTTAAGGGCCTAGGAACTATTCTCGACAATGGACTGGACTTTGGACTGGAGTGTGGATGGTAGGTTTTGTTTTCGTCTCTATATTCATTTGTCATCAGTGTCAGGGCTCAAAGTTCGTCTTTTTTTCCAGGCGCATTTGTGCGACTAGTTTTCAATTTTTAGGCGCACAGCTCAAATTTTAGGCGCATAACTAAAAATCTTGGACGCACAACAAACTTTCATGCACAGTGTATAATTTAAAAAGTAGCGCTCATAGAGTCACATTTATTGCCTTTAATTATTCTACATATCACTAAACAC
>JAOCPT020075717.1:0-22435 GCA_026546935.2 Palythoa grandiflora | reverse complement strand
TGCCAAAATTTAAGAACAATTTAAGAACAAGCTCAGGCTGAGGCTTGATAACTAGGAAAGTTTTTGTGGTAGAAAATATTGACTAGAACTTAGCGATAAAACATAAAAAGATTCACATTACATTAAGGGCGTCTGTACATGGAGGTGAGGTACCACCGGGTGCCGGGGTAACCCGCTTGACCGTGGTGAAAATTTACCCGTGTTTACATGAAGTTTTATGACCCCGAGGAGCCTCGGCAAAATTTACTGGTTCTTGTAAAAAAAGCATGTATTTCAAAAATAAGATTTTAGGGACGCCTATAAACTACGCTATAAAATGTTTTAATTATATTTTGTTAACCTAATAAAAAGTCACTTTGTTTTTACACACCATTTTATTTATTTTGAAGGATTTTAGCAAACTTTGAGTTCGAAGAGAACGGTATTTTGTCTTCGAAAGAAATATGTAGTCTCGCGGAATCAGAGAAGGAAAACGGCCTCCTTGACCCTTATTCTCTTGGCCGCATCGTGGCAGATATATGGAAGGGAAAGGTATATAAAGTTTTGAGAGGCCCTGCCAAACAGCGCGAATTCTTTTATTTGAATCTGAAAAGAAAAACACAGTCAATCAGTAAAGACTGCGATAATTCCGATGACCTCGAGAAACTAATGAAGTATGAGCCACCTCTTGGATGGTCAATGGTGAGAAATGAAGCCGAGTTCAGCTATTTCAAAGTTGAAAATGCCACGTTCCAAGGACAAAGGCAGGTCACGGAACTGTGTATAAAATTCAATGATTTAGGTCAGAAAAAGTATGGCTTGAAGTGCCATGGTATGTTCATCTCAGATTTAAGTAAGCACTTTGGCATTGGAACCATGTTGGACGGTGTTCAAATACAAGAACAAGTTGCAGTGCTCATAAAATTTATATCATGCTCCAGCTTATGTTGTGGAATTTCTTTGAATGAAAGAGAGGGAGTGACTGCTGATATTCCTCATGTAGTTGGAAACTACCGAGATCTAGATTGCGATGACCAGGAGAGAGTAGTAGCGTTCTCAAGCCAATGTCATTTGATTGCACCCCCTAAATCGTCTTGTTCTTCATGCGCCTACTTTAAAAGGTTGGACAAAACTAAAAGAAAAAGGAAGGCAGCTCTGATCGAGATAAAACCAAAAACCAATAAAAGGTATCTCTCCAAGGATGAAGTCATATGGCAATTGCAACAAGAGAAGAAGGCAAAAAGGAATGCAGAGAAGAAGGCCGAATACTGGAAACATAAATTTGAAAAGGAGTGTATTGAAATGGATGATGAAGACCATGACGATCTAGTGAATATTGTCAGGACCGTGAAGAGCGATGATGTGCCAGAGAACATGCAATGTCTTCTGGATCAGCAAAAGAACATACTTCGAACAACGCGAAAGAATGGTTACAGATGGCATCCAAAGTAAGGCACTATTACTTATGTTTATAGAAAACTGGTAGAAATCTGGTCACTATCTGTCGCAAATGCTGTAATTGGATTTGGCTACCGCGCTCGCTATTCAGATAAATTTTACATAATAACCCAGGGCCAATATATTCTCCAATTTTGATTGGTTCTCACCTATTAGAGGACGCATGATTAACGTCACAATTACATTTTTTTAAAATTTTTCATTATATAAAACAAATAGATTACAATTTAAGAACAATTTAAGAACAAGCCCAGGCTGAGGCTTGATAACTAGGAAAGTTTTTGTGCTAGCAAATTGACTAAACTACTTAGCGATACAGCATACAACATAAAAAGATTTATTGTAACAATAAAGACCACAGTTCGCCTGTAAATGCAGCCGTACAATACATGCATGTGTGGCACAAGGCGTTTCATTTTTCAATACCTTGTTTTATTTGTTTTTTCTTCATTAAAAACGCAACAAGTGCCACCAATGGTCTCCTCATAAATGCTGAGTAATGCCTACCTTTTAACTATATAGGTTCTGCCACTGAAGTCGCATGTCACACGTCCCCGTCATCGTAGCCCCTGGGAATGCTTCGGCAGCCGAGTGACAGCGACGAGAGGCGAGTGTCCGGCGCCTCTAAATCAGGGGCGTCGGCACGGGGAGAGCAAGGGGGGCCGTCGCCCCCCCTTCTCCCCCTCCCCCCAAAAAATGAGATTGGGGAGCATCGCCCCCCAAAAATCATGTTGTAGCCCTTGATTATTTACGTAAAACCAAAATTTAGATCTCAAAATTAGGAAACAGCGTTTCAGAGGGGTAAAAAATTCAAAATTTACCGGGGGAGCACGCCCACGGACCCCCCTAGTTTGCTCGCGCCTGCGGCGCTCGGTATCTTTCACCCCCAATGAAAAATTGCTGCCGACGCCTCTGTAAATAACTGAAACCTGTTTGCTCAGGAGAGGAAAACCGCTGGCCCTCCAGGTTGGGCGTTGATCACACGTTTAACAACCCTGTTCCATAAAAACAACCATGTTTCGTAAACAGCAATAAAAGCTACCTCACATGCCACACGGCATAAGGGGCATGAGCGAGTGAGTCATTAAAAACAGAAATAAGAACGAATTAAAAACAAAGTGAAGCCGAAATCGCCAAAAAAATAAGAGCAATGAGGCTCGGCGAAATATACTGGTTCTTATAAAATTGCACTGACGAGTACATGAACTATACTTATTGCAATTTCTTTTTTGCAGAATAATTAGACTTTGTCTTGAGCTCTACTGTAAAAATCCACATGTGTTAGAACCTCTTCGACAGTTCATCAAACTTCCCAGCAACAGAACAATAAGGTAGTGTCATGCATAAAGGTGTCATCTTTTGTATTATATTAAACGTTCCGTTGAGGTGGATATTGTCTGAATATCTACTGAGCTCCAAAGGCGCGAGGGTATAGTAAAATCAAGAAGCGTGACGAAATTCATGCACGCATGAGCAGTTCACTTTACAGCACGTTGTTTAAGTGACAGCCTGTTAACTTCAAAATGCCGATGTTTGAAATATTTTAAAAACCTTTTGTTTTTAGAGAGACGTTTATTCAAACAACAGTTAAATTTAAGCTAAATTTGAATTTGCAGTTGAGAAAAAATTGTTGCCAGCAATGAAACCAGGAGTACAATTCTGTGACTGATCATGAGCGAGCGACCATTTTGATTTACCGCTGGAAAGTGTTTTCTTGAAAAGAAGAGTTTTGAATTGAAGGAAGGTTTCCAGTTCTGCTGACTTATTGACTAAAGGGATTTTAAACTCTGCTGATAAGGTTTATTGATTTACTGGGTTATGAAATTGCCGAATCAATAAACTGGTCCAAAGCCAGCAATTGTCATTGAAGATTATATACTATTTCTAAACATTGAGATTGACTGAACAAAGATGCTTCACTGCCCAAGAACGGTACCAAAGTCGCTCTTCAATGAAAACTTTAAACTTCAACCCAGTCAACGGTTCTTTATGGAAAAAAGCTTGGTATTTAAAGGAGCTTAGGACCCTTTGGTTTTTACAATAAAATGACGGCCAAAACAAGTAAGAAGTATAAAAATACGCGGTTTAAAAAATTAGAAAAATTTTCATTCAATCATTCATTCATTGACAGTTGTTTACACTTAATTCATTTTGTAATTGTTTTTATGCTCAGAATGTAGAAATATAGATTAACCTTGCAAAACTTTTAGGTTAATTTTTCAATATTTATGTGTTGTTTTAAGGAACAGCATTTTCTGCCATTGAATCGTTTTTTTGGTTTTAAACGGCTGCAAAACGTCCGCCATTTTTTTTTGTTATTATTTAATTATCTGCTATTTTTGTTCATTATATACTATTTCTAAACCAATCAAATCGCGCGTAGTCGAGCTGGTATATACTATGTGTGAGGACTTCAAATTAATTTCATTTTCACATAATATATTACAGATGGCACAAAAACAAGATAGAACAGGAGACTGGTTGGCATGACAACATTTTGTATTGGTGCTTGAAGGAAGCAAAAGATAGGAAATTAAAAGAAGCAGATCTTTGGGGTGGCTTTGTCATTGATGAGATGAAAATACAGGTATAGTTTTAATATATCACAAAAATAGTTCATGGACTTTTATATAAATAAATGCATCTACATGCTGAGGCCTCAGTAGTTTTTTAAATTATAATTTATAATATCAAGTTTGTCATTGTTTACTGAAGAACAGTAATTTAATAATAATTACATATTATATTAATTAAATAAACTTGGTATATCCTTGTAAATAACTTTTTGAATTAAATGTTTATCATAACTAATATAGACATGTATACAGCAATATGGGTTCATCTCTTGTGTAATAACCAAGGGTTAGGGTAAGGTTATTTTCTATAGTTTTGTAAATAGTGCATCCTGTGACATCAGCTGTGGCTGTTACATCTGAGATGAAACCAATTATGCATGACCATGATTTAAAATTAATATTATAAAAATATCATTCAGGAAAACTTAGAGATGGTGCTGAAAAATGGAAAGCACAAGTTAGTTGGCTTGGTAGATCTTGGAGAACATCATGAAGCCATGAGTAAACTGTCAGGTAAAAATATACTTAATAGTCTAAGAGCTAAATTTAATACAAACTGCACTTTGTATTTTTAGTAGTACCTAAGTATGATCTATTACTAAACTTGCCTGCCATCCCAACCTCAGAGTTGAACTCTGCGGTCCCAGAGAAGCTGAAATATACTGGGAAGTCGGCTACACAAAGGGACAACATTTAATAATAACAGTATTTATAAGCCTAATGGTTTTGAAATTTTGATGCTGATATATATATAATTATCAGAAAAAAAGATTTTCATTCTATATGTTGTATGTTTAGAAAATGTTTTTGCACAGGTACATGCCAAGAGTTTGCCCTTTTCTGAATAGAAAATATTATAAGTCTGGAAAATTGCTACATGTACCTAACACCTGAAAGGGATAAATATACTATTAATAATGATGTCATGGATTTAAAATCAATGGAAAGTCTCCTTTTGCAGAGAAGGTACATCATGCAAATCAGCTTTAAATCTTATGCCAGGGTAATAGAGAGCCAAGGCACATTCATGTGAACACAAGTTTGCAGTCCATAATTCTTTAAAACTACATATAATTTTATAGTCTTTGTTATAATAACCATTTCATTACTTCTTCAGAATGTGCTTAACAATAACCAAAAGAATAGTAACATTTAAATTTAGACCTGAAATGCCCATGAGGAAATAATAGCCAAGAGAGACAGCATCTTATAAGCTTAGTTAATTATAGAATGATCCTCAAACGAAACCCAGCTGGCATTAGTTTAAGATTTGATATCTCTGAAGTAAATAAGGACATTGCTGAGACACCTGTGCACTGGCATTATACATTAAACTGATTCATTGTCATAGCATCTGTAAAACTGACAGTGACTTCTGCCATAATATATAAAACTATAATTGAGTTTTTAACAGTGGTATTGTAAAGTGGCCAGAAAATAATTTGTGGTGTATATCTCAATTTTTTATAAACAGGGATTACTGAGCCACAACTAGCTACACAAGTACTTCAATTTATCTTCCTTGGTGATGGTGGTTTCCGTTTTCCAGTAGCACAGTTCCCCTCCAGAAGTTGCACCCCAAGTGCTCTCTATTTTCTCTTCTGGGAAGGTGTTAAGAAGATGTGGGAGTTTGACTTCATGTAAGTGTTGAAGTTAAAAATCCATGCAGATAATTTTATTATAAATTATATAATTTGACAACTGTAAAGTATAAACTATAAAAGTTGATATTCATTGAAGATAAAGTTTTTGTTTTATTTTATAGCACTGTTTTACTTTATTTAATGTAAAAATTATGTACAATTTATTGTTCTTTTAATAACTTTATTAAGAAAAGATCTACAGGTACTGTTGGGTTTTAGTGAATTAATAATGACTGATTTCACATTATAACTTATAAAAAGCATGTTAAAGTATGTTAAAAGCTTAAAAGAAACCATTATAAAAAGCAAGTCAACATTTTTTATATCATCATTAGTAATGATTCATTTTTTTTATTTCAAGTTTGTAAAATTTAAGCAAATGCTAATTCTTTGTAACACTACACTGCTGAGGGAGAACTGCTCTCACCAAACAGATTGTATGTCAATGACAATGGTTTGTTTGTGTATGTTTTTACAAGCATGCTGAATTAGAACATTAATATAGTGAGACAATTGACCATATAATTTTACGCACTACTAGCTGTAATAACTTGGAGTTAAACTACACAGCTAGCAGGCTAGAGGAATATGCAAGGCTTAAAGTGGTCAACTAAGAAAGAACAAATTTAAATCTGTCAATACAATGAGTGGAAAAATGAATAAACAATATATACAATAAATAGTACATTTTCATGAAAATATAAATCAAAATGGAAAATCAAAATAAAAAATGAAATAAATAAATAAATAAATAAATAAATAAAAATAATAAATAAATAAAAAGAAGTGAATTCAGCTACAGTAGCATATAGAATAGTGTTCAATAATTATAGAAATTATTTAATAAAAGTTAATAATGGATATAAATAATTGCTTTTTAAATGAAGATTTGTTAAGAGCTTTTATATTTTCATCAAGACTATTCCAAACTTTTTTACCAACAAACTTATTTATAAGGAAAATAATATAAAATTATAGGTAAAATTGCAACTTACTGCTTGTGCTAAAAAAAAAAAATTGTGGAGATTAAATATAAATTTTTAGAAATTTATACATATAAATTTTTAGAAATTTATACATTAGTCAAAACTCGTCTTAACACTGATATTGTTATTCTTTTGTAGTATATATTGGTGCATTTTAGATGGAGCCGACTGCAACCGTCAATTCATTCAACTCCATTTTCAGCAAACAAGTGCTGTCGAAAATCATTTTGTTGCAAACAATATTTACACAGGAAATCCCATGATCTTCATCATGGATCCCAAGGTAATATCTTCAGATCTATTCATTAGCTATTCACTAATCAAAGTCGAATGAAGCTACATACTCTTGATGATAAGGGGAGGTACTCAAACATATGTTGTGCATCAAGGTGTATTGATGACAATTTAACTTAGACAAAACATAAATTTTGGACCATCTTCTTTACATATTGCTGTACAAATACATAAATTATATGTATAGATAGTATTACCTAAACACAGTTTTCAGAAAGGCAATTTCATTTATTGCACTACAGAGCTGTTTCGAGAGAAACGTAGGGTGCATTAGTTAATTCAATTAATTTCAAGGTTTTTAAATAAATAAGCAACTGCAACTTCCTACAAAGGTTTTTCATTTAATTACAAAATTACATATAACCTTCCTACTAAACTAACTAAATACTAGATAAACAAATGACTAAAGTAATAAATGTGCAATAATTATAAAAATTAGTGAAATAGAATTATAACAAAGAAAGTTAAGGCTCAATGGATTGGATTTACTATATTCAAATATGTTCATAGATATATATCGATCCAAAAAAAGTAGCCTAACTTAGTCTATTTATATTTTAAAATATGCAGTGGCTAGAAAATTTTTTTGGTTGGAATTTTTTTTTCAACCAGTGTAGAATTTTCCAACCAATGAAAAAATTTCTAACTAGTTAGTTGTTTTTTTAATTTTTTTTTCTATTTTGAATTGAATAAAAACATTTTTCTCTTTTGTTGTATTTTCTTCACTTTTTTCTTTTCACTCCACTTCCGCTCTTCCAGTTCTTTTAATCCTAACCCCAACCCTAACCCTAATCACAACCCTAACCCTAATCACAACCCCAATCCTAACCCCAGTGCCGATGTAGCCTAACCTTTACCCTAACCCCTTTTCCCACCTACCCCAACTATTGCACCCCAACCCCCACACTCATCAATCAACCACAATTTTTTTCACAAAGAGGTTTTAATTGTATTCATAAAGATTTGAACCTCTATACACTGGATTTCAAGTCAACTATCACTGCCACCAGGCCACACAAGCAACTGATGCAAGTTCTCAAATATTTTCTATTCTTACTACTAGTTAGAAAAAAATTATCTTTAGTTAATAATTATATAGTTTCAAAATTTTAAACCGGTTTGAAAATTTCACATTGTTTGGAAAATTCTATTTGAGTTAGAATATTTAAACTGGTTGCAAAATTTGCAACTAAAAAAAAGTTCCAGCCACAACATATATTAACAACTTTGACATAATCTAAAGATGCATCCAGCAATAGCTTTTCTTAATTTCTATGAAGGAGATATAATTTTATATGAAACAATGATAAAATAAAGCTTATGTAAACATTTCATTTCAGCATAACATAAAGAAATTGCGGAACAACATCTCAAAGAGTAATCTGCAAGGAAGGCCAAGACACCTGCAGCTTCAAGGCAAATCCATCACTTGGGCTCAGTTTAAGAATGCCTTTACATGGGATCAGAGAAACTTCTCACTACCACTTCATGAGAAGTTAACCTTACAGCATTTTGAATTGGATTCTGCGTTAAAAATGCGAAATAGCCTGGCAGAAGATGTTCTTGACAGAAAAATGCTGTTTTTAATGCAGGTTTGCAGTTATTATAATATACAACTTTTACATTTAGCATTTGTTATAAAAGTTAACTTACAAATTGATTTTGGTGGCAGAAATTTTACTAGTCAGTGATAATTAAAGTTAGCCATTACTATATCTGTTTGGTATGAAAAACTAATTGTATTGGTGGGGTGATAAATGCTGATGCTTGTAGAGATATTACAATAGCATGTGAATTAAGAGTTGAAGAGGTGCTAGACTATACAGACTGTACATGTATGGGTACAAAATTAAGACTGCAAAGTATAGAGAATGAAGATAACGTGCAGACCAAGTTCAAAATGCAGCAAATATTTAGTAAATATACGGTATATTGGTACAATATGCAGATTGTAAAGTCGGGATTACAAAATGAAGATAACAAGCAACACCTCACAGGACTTGTGAGTTAAGTGATTATTACAAATTGTCCGCATGCTTTATTCTCTAAATCTCAAGTCCCTGATAAGTGCACGTGTTTCTGTTGTTAACTGTTCCTGTGATTGACTCATGTCATGTTTGCACGAATATTATAATTAACTCAGTTAGTACAGTAATCTTAACCTGATTGTGTACTTTATAGTGATTGATAATTTATTTGAAACATTTCAAATCTTAATAAATTTAGACTGTTGTTGTCTGTCATCAAAAGAGCTTCTTTATAATTATGTTATCATTTTATTTCTTTTAATAATATTATTATAATAATAATAATTTATCTCTGTCAATCAGCCTTCACTTGCAAAACTTTGTTAAGTCTGAGATGGCATATATGCATTCAGGGGACAAACTTCCAATTTATGTAATGTTTACTAGAAATAAAATGGGGAATTGTCTGGTACTGCATTTTGAACCAAGTACTTTATAATCTGCATTTTGTACAGCATCTGTAGTTTGCATTATTGAACATATCTAATATTTATTTTAATTTCCTTTATAGAAATATGCTGAGTGCCTGGATATTTGTGGAGAGGATGGTGATTCTCTGAGGTCAACTATAACTCTTCTTGAGCACTCGTCATCTCTTGTAAGTCTTTTTAGTGACAAACTTGTCATCTCAACAAAGGCTGATGGAAGGCTTAAGAAGCTAGTTGTGTTCCATGAATTTATGAAAAAGTGGCATGAGGAATGCCAGAAGAATGAAGAGCTAAAACACTTTGTGTCTTCCAAACTATGGTTTGACATCCAGTCTATGTGTCTTGGATTTTGTTCAATGATTGCGACTAAGTTGGAAAGATTTCCTAATTCTGTCATAAAGCCTGCGATAGTTAACCAGGATTGTGTTGAAAACCATTTCTGCCAAGTACGTGCATGTAATGGACAAAACAACAATCCTACATTTCATCAACAACAGTCAACACAAAACTCAATTCGGTTTGGTCAAACAACCATTAGCCGTAAGAGTAATGCAGGTAAATCTAGTTTAGATAATAATAATTTATCTGCCTGTACATTGCCTTTATAGTTGTGTAACATGCTCTATTCTCTATTTTTATCTATATTTAGTATAAAATTTATCCAACAAGTGAATATCATTGAAAATTAAAGTATCACTGGGGTGATCCATAAATTTTTTTAAATGTATCTCAGGTTAAAAATTTGATAATAAAACTAAGCTTTCAGCCTTCATCAGATGGTATGAAGAGAAAAAACGCTAAGTATATTATGTAAAATATCGTGAGATAAAAATAAATAAAATTAATAGTAATAGAATTAATAGAAATGTACTATTTCTTTAAAAGAATACTGTATTGTTTGGGGAGTGGCTTTGAATTTTTATTAGCATTATTGCAACCTGCAGTATGCAACCTGTGGTATGCTCCTAATATCAGACACCTGATCGAGAAGCAATGTAATATAGTGTATAAAATTCCCTGTGCTAACTGTGACTGGTACTATATTGGAGAAACAGGCCGTTGTTTGGAAACTCGATAAAAAGAACGCATACGGAATGTAAAAACTTTTGCAAGTGGATATAATATCGCTAAACATGCATGTTCATTTAATCACAATATTGATTAACAACTCTTCCGTCATAAACAAAGGCTCTTTCCGCGTCATAAAAACTTTAGAATCTTGGCATATACCACAGGTTGCAATAATGCTATAACAATTTAAAGCCACTCCCCAACCAATACACTATTCTTTTAAAGAAATAGTACATTTCTATTAATTTTGTTATATTTTATTTATATTTTTATCTCATGACATTTTATATATTACATAGCCTTTTTCTCTTCATACCATCTGATGAAGGCTGTAGTAGAACAGCTGAAAGCTTAGTTTTAGTATCAAGTTTTTACTGAGAGAATGTTTTTATACATTTAAAAAAAGAGAATATCACTTTGTGCTCTCTGATTGTTTAATAATTTGAAGTAAATATCAACCACACTATATTAATTTTACATTTTATTATTCATTCATAAAGAAGGATAAACTGACATTTCACTATCATATTTCTGATAAACAAATTGACTCTATGAATGAAACTCAGTCACCCCAATAATGTAAAGAAAGCCACCAAATTTGTGGTGTCTGTTTTGAAATAATGCTTTCAATTGTTTATTTAATTTCATTGGCTTACATTCAACACTATTATATTGCAAATTAAATCAATGTTTCCCTTTTGAATCCAAGTCTCTGGCAAGTTGACAAGTCAGTTCTGAAGTAGTACATACTTTCACAAATAATGGAATTATATTAATGCAGAAACAATTAGTTTAAACAATATTTTGATTTTTTAGCATATTGTTTTCAACAACAAGAAGAATTTGTCACACTTGTACATGTCATTGCATGAAAATAGGACAAAACAGTGCCCTTTTTTGTAACAGATATAGATGAGTGTAACACAAAAAATAAAACAAGGCATAATGATATCAACAAAATACACATACAATTGAAACATGTACCAGTAATTTCTTTTTGCAAAATATATCTTTGCTGAACACATTACAAGTCAAGCTAACTTTGAAATTGTACAGTTTTTTTGAAACCAATTAAGTAGGTGTTTAGTAATGAAAGTTTTATGTTACTTGAGAAGCACACTGGAAAGTAAATAATCTTAATTGTTAATTGTCTCCAACTTTTTGCTACCAGGAAAAACCTTCCATCTCGAGCCCTTTTCTGTAAAAACTGTAATCTGTAGAAATAGCAAATGTTTTCTTGAGTAAATAAGGCAGACTGATAGTCAAAACACTGCTCACGAAATGCTTCCAGGTGGCTATATAGATGTTATCAGAATTCATTGAAATTCCTGGTACTTAAAGAGCAACTTTATGCCACTAAACACAAAAAAGTAGAACAAGTCTTACCATTCGTTGTTGAACTTTGATCTTCAGTTTGTTATATAACTGATATGTGTAGGCTACTCACGAACACACATATGCTTTGCCAACCATTAGTCAACGAATGCCAAACTTGAATTTCTAATTATATCCATTTTCCCCCTTTCATTAAAGAGGCACTATATATATATAGGGTCTATAGGGTCAATAAAGGATATATAGGGTCAATAAAGTCTTGAAGACGATACGACTCTTCTCTCTTTTGTACAATTTATATATATATATATACAGTCAAATTTTAACAGTCCTTTTTTGGGATTTTTTTTAGTCATTTTGTTTTTTCCATATTCCAAAATCTTCTTTATTTCAAGAGATATTTTAGTTCAAAACATTGCAAGTAATGATAATTATTACTCAGGTGTTCTACCTTGCATTTCTATAAGTCATATCACACTAATGTCAACAATTTGATGCATCACAAATGAATCCCTGTGAAGCTTTTTAAGCTTTGGTGTCACTTATTGAAAATAAATTCTGCTAACTGGTTGCAATGGCAATAAATTCAGTCCATTTTCCCTGAACCAAAATTTTGTTTTGTATTGTTATTCCTGTTGCAGTTGTTAGGGGCACCATGATTAAGTGCACTGAGATATTTATAATAGCTGAGACAGTGGCACCTTGCATGGGAGTTTGTTCCCGTTCGTGCTAACCCGTTTGGGCTAACCTTTTTTTCCTCTCATGTATTATATATTTTGTCATTTTGTTATCTTAATTTGTAAGTTTCTTGTAAGTAGCCCAATAAAGTTGTTAAAAAAACTGATATTTTATCTCCGTCATGTCTATCTTTAGATACTGCATGGGTAAATAATTATTCAAAAGAGCCAAATAATGTCTGAGGAGAATGGAAACTAGTTAGTTGCCACAGCAACCAATTAATATAGTTCTTTTTGAAAAGCAACCTAATTCTAAAAAGCTTTACAAATTTAATTGTGATTGACTATATAATGGCTTATGTGCTTGTAACTTTTTGAAATCCATTTGTGAATCAGTTGTTTAGAGTATGACATCATCATGAGCTTAATTTGCTATAATTAAGATTATAATATACTTAAAACCCAAAATAAATTCCATTTAATTAAAGTGCTATTCACCTGTCTGGTTTAGTATATAACATTTATTCCCCTCAGTGTCGCCTACCAGCAGTAGAAATATTGTTGTAAGCGGTTCAATTGTGATTCCTGGTTCAATTTGATACTGTACTTGATCATTTACCAGCAAAATGTACTTCTGGACTTGTGCAATTTGTTTTGAACCAGCTCTGACAATATATGTTTTGTATAGCATCAAATCAGTGTAGAAAAATTTCATCACTGAGATTACAGTACCTATTAATTAGTTGATTAATATTGTAAACTTTGATATAGGAGTCTCACTTTTGAATGAAATATGCAAGTGTTTTAAAACTTACTTTGAGTTATACACTAATAGAAGCAAAATTGCCAGTGATTTGAAACAAACAGTCACACAAAAAGGCAATAAAGTTAATGGTGCTTTGAGTATGTTCTGTAACTTACAATGGTATTATACCAGCTTTTCAGTTGCTTTGTAGGAGTTACCATATTTGGCCAAGAAAGCACCCATACTCGAGTAAGTGCTAATTAACCCCAAACTTTAACCAGATTAATTACATCTAGGGGTGGGCACTTACTCAGTCAAATACGGTAACTAATCATTAACACTTCCTAGTTATAAAGTTTTATTGTTAATTAAATGAATGTAACAAAAAGTAACTCTTAATTAGTGTGGTTTCATATAAATCCATGAAACAAGGTGTGCAAACTAATGTGAAACACTGTACACTTACATAAAAATAATACTATAGTAGCAAAAGGAATTAAGGTGTAATAGTAATAAAAAATGGTAATTAAATAAGTATGTTTCATGGATTTATGAAAACTGCTCTAATCAAGATACATTTAAGCATATGAAATGTAATGTGATCTTTACTTGTTGATATATTCTGGCATGGGTACTTCCCTTAAAGTGGGCACAGTTTCAATTAGTCTTTGTGCCATCCATTGCTTTCTGCATTTACTTTGGTAACGGATTCCATAGGCCTTGCAGAGTGATTGAAGTTCAGCTTTCCTGAAAGCTCTCACGAAACCAGCACATTTGTGTTTCTTTAAGAAACTTGCCAGACGTCCATGGCTCTGATCCTTTCCTTCACTTGTGTCCTCAAGGATTTCCTTAAGAAGAAGTTAATTGTCTCAACATCAGATATTTGGCAAATACTATTCAGCCAGGATTCATTTATACAAAAGCCTGATAGAGTAATTAAAACTAATTCTTGTTTTCTTACAAAGTATATTTACCACGATGCAAAAAACTATTATTGATTTTAAAAATATACCTTGTAGGGAATTCTGTCGCCTTTTTCAGCTTGGATTTCTTTTCTTTGTTGGATTTTCTTCCTCAGCTCTGCAGACTTCTTCAGACTGTGGGCCAACCGGAAGTCCCTGAGGAATTGATTCCCAGCCATGTTAAAGTATCTGTCAATAACTTGACAGAAAAGGTCACCTGCAATTTCCTAAATGGAAATTTATATTATAATTTAATAAAACGTTGGAAAGATTATGCACAAAGGTTTACCATAGATTGCAGAAATTAACACTAATAGTGCTATACACTGAAATGAATCAACAATTTTATTCCTGTTTTAAGAGTCCAGTAAAAGTCTTAAAATCAGGCTTTTTTAACTCTGAATGTTATAATTCACTCAAGCATTAATGGAGTTGTATTGACTTTAATTAGTAACTTTTAGTCATCAGTTATCATTGTTCTTGATTGAAAACTTTTGGTGTATAATGCCCAGTTTGCTTGCTCTGCAATAAATTGCTTTTTTTAATTGTGCTCAACATGTGGTTCTTTAACATTTTGATAAATTTGATATTTATTTAAGTCAATTTTGTATATCAAGAATAATATAAAAATTGGTCGTCCATGGAAAACAATATTGATTAAAATAACACCAGTTGTTATGGAAAGATAAACCAAAGTTGTTTACTTTTTTTAAACAACATGTAATTTGTGTTACCTGGCTATGAAGAATGAAATGTTTAATCAAGTTACAAGATTTACTGTGTTAGGTCTAGGACCATGTTTTTTACATAAAAATAGCTCAAAAATTGTTTGTGACAGACCAGTACATATTTGAGGAGGGGGAGGGCAGAGTGGGATTTTTTTGTGAAGGATATTTTTTCTTGTCATCATATGTTCTGCCACATATTTTTTACACTGTTACATTTCTCCTTTGCATTTTTGCTGTGCTTGATCTTTGATCATTCTTTGAAACCCTCCCCTTACAAAATCTAATGGCCTGTCCCTCGTTGACATGGTCATCATTGTTAGCTACAAGCAGAAAGATCTCTAAACACTACTATTATTAAAAAACACATCTTTAGATTTTCATGGGGATGGATAGGAAAATACCAAAGAACAATTTCTAGCACAGTCTAAAAAATCAGAAAAAAAACGATTTTGTACACACCAAAGTGCAGTGATATAGAAAGTTTGGAAAAAGGATGCTGTGAAGAAAAAACAATGCACACAAAAATGCACAATCACTCACACTCTTTCTGAAATACGTTATGGTCTGCCCCAACTTCTTTTGTTCTTTCTCCATTGTTACTGTCATCTGAGGAGGGCAAGATTGCCGAAACATAGGACAGAACAGAGGACTTGTAAAAGAACAAGGGGAAAAGAAGAGACAAATAATTATGTCGCCACGCGCTCCCAATTGAGGACACTATTTATACGCTATCTAATTAGATTACAGATGTATAATAATGGCAATTTATTTTTACCTTTTCACTTGCGGTTAGGTTACTGAAGCAGGACAGCCATTTTTCCTGAAGTGTTTTGTCGCACTTTGCTTCCTCAATAGCTTGTGACACCAAATTAGCTTTAAGTTTTTTAAGTCTGCTTTCATTTATAGTGTCTACTCGTTGTTGCTCTAATCCTAGAAAGAATTCAAAGGCAGTGTCACTAATATGAAAAAGACCTCTTTCCCGGAATTGACGATTTTCAGTAACCTGCAGGGTTTCAATATATTCTGAACTTTCTGTGAGGTACGAAAAGGGAACAACGATATTTTTCTCCAATAAATTACATGCGGTGAAACAACGATTTACAGACCGGGCGGTTGATGGGGTTAGAGAATCCATGTATTGTCTAACATATTTCTTTCCCTTTTCCATTACTTTTCTTATGGCCCAAGCACCAACATGCCTTACTTTCGCTTGACCTTCTTCCAACATTTCTGAGACTTTGAAGGGAATAGGTTCCTCTGTTTGGAGGCGTCTCGTTTTACTGGCCAAGTTTTCCAAAAAAAAAAGATAAATTTTGGTACAAATTTCTGCACCAACCACAGTTTGAGAGTCACTGAGGTGTTCCGTGTTAAATAGACCTTTCAGGTACTGGATGTATTGGTCTGATCCACAAAATGAATGCAACTGACTTGTTAATCCTGTGAATGCCTGCCTTGTGAATTCGATGACAATTTCTTCTGAATCGTCCGGAAGGTGGCCACAAAACAGCAGAAAGCAATGGTACCACACTAACTTTATAAACGGCATGATATTACGATTTGAGTTCAAATCACGGACGATGTCATTGATACTTTCCTGCTTAGGAGTTAAAGGGTTCTCATTTAACATAGAATTTAATAATGTGTTCAGATTAAATGTCTCTGGAAGGGAGGAGTATCTACTGTCACTTTCATTCATGTTTTCCCACAAAACTGCAAGGTCCTCTGGCACAGGGACATTCTCTCTTTCGAAAAAGCTGCACACCATCCTATCTACAATATATTCTGGAATAGAAAACTGTTCTTCATCTAAACTACAAACTTCACCGAAATGTGTTTCATTTACTAGGAAAAGGTCTTCACCGAGGACTTTTCTGCAACAACAACTTTTGTCATCATGTATCTCTCCGTAATTTGTTGAGCTCACCTCAACCACATTCTGGGGCGGTGCCAAAAGGAACTTAGGGTTGAAGTCTAGCAGCTGTAAGTTTTCAGCTGACCTCACACGTGAGATGGCAACATAGGTTAGTCCGGGGACAAACTCCTGCGAACAATGCACTACTGCAGAGGTAAGGGTTTGGCCCTGAGATTTGTGGCATGTCACGGCGTATGCCAATACCAAAGGGTACTGTGTGATAGAGCCTATCACCTTACCACACCTATCGCGGTTTAACCACGTTTGCTTCGCAATATTGGTCTGGCCAACTCCAGGAAAATAAACTTGCACAAGATCATCCACTACACCTACAAATGTACCGAGACTACCATTTCTGAGTTTTGTAGACTTGTTCCAAGTTAACATAACCCTGCACCCCGGCTTAAGCATCAGAACCTCTGGGGCCGCACAACGTACAGCTGCGACACTTCCTTCCTTTAAACTTTGAAAACGAACACATTCTCCCGCAAGTTCCCTTAGGATTGATATGTTGTACAAATCTGCGGGAAGTTTTTTGAAAAAGATATGAGTGGCTGAATTTTTATTTTCAACGTTAAGTTCGCGCGAGAGAGATTTTAAATAAACATTTATTTCTGGGGAAATTCTTCCCAACCTTAAGCCCTGTAGGGCGGAAAGAAATTGCACTTCGTCTTCGTTTTGACGCTGTAATTGTGTTAGAGAAAATGAATGAGGGAAAACGGCCTTAAAAATTTCGGACTGAAACATAAACTTTCCTTCATCACACTGGCTGGGGACAGGTCTTAACTGATGGAAGTCGCCCACGAGAACAAGCTGCTTTCCAGCGAATGCAAACATGTCGTCGCAAACCTCGTGGTGAATAGCGTTTGCCAGCTGAAGCACTCGCTCACTAGACATGCTGGCTTCGTCCCATATAATAACATCGACGTTATTTATTCTTTCTCTCACTAAATTGTTGGCTACCGCTCGCTGAATGACCTGTTCATGAGGAAGGTCTGCCGTCTGTAGTCCGTAGAAGGAATGAACAGTGGACACATTCAACCCCGACTGGTCATAAACAGTGCACGACATTCCACTTGAGCATATTACTGCCACGGATTTGTTTAGTCGGCGAAGCTTTTTCGTTATTTCTGACACCAAAAACGACTTCCCAGTGCCAGCTTGGCCAGTCATCAGCACATTATGCCCTTTTTCAACGAAGCGCAAGACTGTTTGTTGTTCGACATTTAACCTAAAAATTTAATTTAGTTTTTACTAGGGCCATTGACGATCAAAAAATCAAAGTTCTACCAAATTTTCAAAAATATTTATAGAGCATACACAATCATACTTACATGATGAAATTTTATTTAGAAACAAAATTCATTTATAAGCTTTTCTTTTTTTGCATGCATTATGAACAGTACATTTTTCCCTGAGATGCCGGTCATGCGATTCGAAAAAGGCGCTCGGCTGGCGCTCGCTCCACCTGTTGAGCTCATGGGATCCCCTGAGGGTATTGGCTTGTCAATACTTTCCCTGCGGGCGAGGGGATAATATGGCGCTCCGGGGCGTTGTACCATGGCAACAAGCGGCCAATCAGAACGATGTTTTTCAAAACCGGGGAAGGTTACAAAGCTCAGATGTAATATTTGTATGAAACACGCATCTGGAGACTCAAAAACTCGAGCGAAAAGAGAGAGAAAATGGAGCAAAAGATTAGATCAAATTTTTCATTTATGGATTTTAATGCCATATCTTGATAGGAAAATCATTATCCTTTGGTGCTGTGTTCGTTTTGGAGTCATTGGAGGGGATTACGATGGATAAATTGTCGATCGAATCGGTGTTGGTGCACAACCGAAGTCGCCAGCCTTTCTATTTTCTATAACGGGTGAAGGAAACGGCAACAAAATCGCTTAAAATGCCTAAAAAACCAGCTACAGAGGATCAACAGACGACCAGAAACAACTTCAAACCAAGGTTAGTCAAATTTTATTGAAAATCAAATTTGCGATTTTACTTCACTATTGATTCCATACAAATACTGTATTTGTAAGTCTACACTAATTTTATGCCTGGGCTGCCTGTGACGTCAGCTGATAAACTGTGTTAACACCTATTCCGGCAGGCGTAAAAACTCGCGCGCATAGCGCCTTTGTTGTTTTTCTTTGGACGTGTAATTGGTTGAAAAACAATGGGTGTGTTTTGTCGTGAATGAACCAATTAAGACATTTAGATCCGACTACGAGTACGAGTACAAGATTTATCTCGACGACGAGTTTGCTTGTACAAGCGCGCGTGCTCTTAAAATCTTGTACTTGTAGTCGGATCTAATGGTCTCTAATGAAACAGCCTAAAGTAACAACCTCTTAAATTTTGTGTTTTTATCATTATACCTTGTCAAAATCATTCTAATTGATTTTTACCTTTGTAGGTACACGAACCTGTTATTTTTTCTCGATCCAACTGCTTCTGCTGTCCCACCACAAGATTTTTTTGAGCTTTGGACAACGTTTGCTTCAGATTTCAAAGTTTATTGGAAAAAGGAGCAGCAACATATAGCAAAAGAAATCTATGAAAAAACCAAACGAAAGCTGATGGAGGAGAAAGTTGTACCGCTGGTGAAAAAACCTGTGTCACTTACAGGGTTGAAGCTCAGGCTCGCAGCCTCAAGGAAATAAATTAGTACATTTTCTTGACGAACAGGATTAAAATTAATTCGAGGTGTTTTTTTGCCTTCCTTCACTGACAAAGTTTGTGACAAATATCTATTTAAGTAACTAATTTATTTATTTATTCAAATGCATTTATTTATTTAACGTAAGTGTGCTAACCTATTGAATGAGGTCTCAGTTTAAATGAACGAAAAGTAAAGCAGTACTTCAGATTCAATAATTCAGGTTTGCAGAAAGCGAAATCTAGTTAATTCAGTGTTAATCGCTTTTTTAATTGTCTGGTTTTGCTGGCCGAAGCTGGACAATTTAGTTGGTTATTTCTCTTCAACGAAGACATGTATTAAATAAAAACAAAGTCCATAATGATAAAGGTAAAAAAACGATAATGAAAATAAAATAAATGATACGGAATAATGTTAATATCTTGAATTAGCCATATCCTTAGGTATTTCAAGACAAAGAAACTTACGTTTTCTAATTGTTGGTCTTTCAAACTTAAGTTCTCGCAGAGATTGTATTGCAATTAGTTGTGCTTAGAAGCGTAACGAAAACTGAATAAATAAATTACTTGTGTACATAAACGTGAGCTGAGTTACAAAGGTAATTTGAAATGAGATATTTATTAGTTCATGTTGAAGAATATTTCAGCAGGAGACAATCGTTGCCGAGTAATTTCAAGTACATTAAGAACTTGTGATTTAATTAAACTTATGTGAAAAGTTATGAGCTGAAAACGAAAATAATGACTGATTTAGTTTATTATAGCTCATTTTAAACTTTTTGCAACTGCAAGTCATGGTATAGCGAAACGTTCAGTTGTATAGTTATTTTGTGAGCTACTGGCATTTCAATCATTATAAGTAAAAATATTTCCATTGAAATTTTGTTTGAAAAAAAAGGATTCTGAGTTTATTTGTGATACATTTATTTATAAAACCTGTATCACTTACGGGACTAAAGGAGCCGAAGCTCAGGTTCGCAGCTTCAAGGAAATAGATCAGTACATTTTCTTAACGAACAGAAGTAGAATTACCTCGAGATGTTTTGTTGCCTTCGTCGCTGACAAAGTCTGAGACAAACATACTCATTTAATATATTTAGCTTAAGTATGCTAACCTACGGAACGAGGTTTGAATGAACGAAAAGGAACTAAGAGTGTTATTATTACTTCAAATAATTACAGGTTTCCAGATAACGAAAAGCCTTGTTAATTCAGTGTTGATCGCATTTTGATTTGTTCAGATTTGCTGGCCGAAGCTGGACTATTTAGTTGGTTGTTTCTCTTCAACGAAGACAGGTATTAAACAGAAACAAAGTCTATGATGACAAACATAAAAAGCAGTAATACAATATACTATATCCTAACGCTCTTCAAGATAAAGAAATTTACGCCGTTTAGTTTTGTGTTGGTCTTTAGACTTATGTTCTCGCAGAAACTGTATTGCAATTAGCTTTGCTTAGATGCATTATGAAAAATAAATAAATAGTTTCCTTGTGTATATAAACGTGAGCTGAGCTACAAGTACAAAGTTAATATGAAATGAGATATTAGTTCATGTTGAAGAATACTTCAGCAGGAGACAATCGTACGTTGCCGAGTAATTTCAAGTGCAGTAAGCACTTGTGATTTGATTTAACCACTGTGAGTAGCGAAAACGAAAATGATGAATTTAGTTTACTAGTTTCTTTTAAGCTTCGTGCAAGTCATGGTATAGCGAAACGTTCAGTTCTACAGTTATTTTGTGAGCTAATATCTATAAGTAAGAATATTTCTATTGAAATTTTTCAAATTTTGTTTGACAAAAAAGATTTAGAGCTTTAATATTTATGATATATTTATTACTTGGCAGTTTTGTTGTTTATTATTATAATATATGATTATATTTTATTATCAGCTTAAATTTATGAAAAGAAAAAATTAAATGTAACATGTATGGAGATGTCTTGCTCTTTGTTCTTAATAATTTTTCGATTTCCACCCTGAAGCTTAATACTCCCCCCTAAGGATGACTCTGTAATTTACAATCAAAGTGGTCACATCAATTCTTCTTTCTCTGATTAAGAAACTAGTCGGAGGTTTACTGAAGAAAGAGTGCCGTTTGTTGTTCTTGGTTGGCACTGGTAGGGGTAGTGCTGTAGTCCTCTTTATGTTGTTTATGTTAACAAATTTAAGTTAGACTACGAGCAGTCCCCATATTTCCTCTTTCGTAACGTTCGATGACGGACTAATAAACGCGCGAAAACTGGGGCGAGGACAAAAAAACAAACAAGGGGGTGGAGGCCGGAGAGAGAAAAATAGGGACTACAGACTGACAGGTCACTCAAAAAAAAATCTGCCGCCCACTTGTTACGGCTCGTTAGTTAGTTAGGTTTTTGTCGAGGGTCGAGGGTAAAATGTCGAGGGTCGAGTGTAAAATGTTGAGGGTCGAGTGTAAAATGTCGAGGGTCGAGTGTAACATGTCGAGGGTCGAGGGTAAAATATCGGGGGTCGAGGGTAAAATGTCGGGGGTCGAGGGTACTGATGTGGAGGGTCGAGGGTAAAATGTCGAGGGTAATTTGTTTTTATTGTTTTTTGCTTTTTTTAGTTACCCCCTTTTCTGAATAACTTTTTGTTTCCATAAAGCAGATAGTTGATAAAAAAACTGCATTGCAGTTTTTTTTTGTTACAATAACATACAATACAATGCCTAGTAAGCAATTTGAGAAGGGTTCAAAGTTATCGAAATTTCAAAAATTTTTAACTTTTGCTCTAAACAAACTATGAACACCAAACTTGGTACATAGTTGTGTTATCTGGTTGTTAACTACTGAGCAGAAAATCACGTGATCCGTCTTTTGATGTATAGTATAAAATCTGACCAATAATTTTCAGGGGACTACAGGGGCGTCGGCACGGGGGGGGGGCAAGGGGGGCCGTCGCCCCCCCCAAAAAAATGAGATTGGGGGGGCATTGCCCC
>JAOCPT020074954.1:0-14290 GCA_026546935.2 Palythoa grandiflora | reverse complement strand
TCACTTGTGCAAAATAAATTTGTCCGCTACACAAAAAAGAAATCTCAGTACCTATGAAATAAACATATTACAGCATGAAAAATGCTTTGTACGATTTTTATTCACTCGTTGATATGTATTAGAAAACGAACGAGTGAGCGTAGCGGCCTCGTTCGTTTTCTGATACTTCCAACTCGTGAATAAAAATCGTACGCGCGCATTTTCCATGAAGTAATCTCTATTTGTTCTATACAGTATATTCTGTCAGAGACAAACAAGAGAATACGTTCAAGTAGTTCTGAGGTACAAAGCCGATCAGAGGACCAATCAAATATAAATGGTACAGTCTTGCCATTAACCAAGGAACGCAAAAATTGGTTCTTGTTTATAAAAGGATGGCAATAGATCCCATAAATTTTTGTGGTGCTCGCAAAACTTTGCTTTTTCGCGAATACTCGCGCACAAGACAGTTTTAGCAATACTCGCTGTGTTTGAGGAAAATTGCTAGAACTGACAGACTGAGCCCGGCTTTAAAAACGAGTAACTGCTAACCCGTTGTTAGAATGTGCAAATATAAAAAAAAGAGAATGTTAATGAAATCATACTAAGTGGTCCACCAGAACAGATAATAAGAAACAATAAGACACACTGATACTTTAAGGCAGCATTATCAATTGCTTCTCATTGTGGTCTGAATCTAATTTAATATTGCGCTGTAATTCACGCGTGCGTAGACTTCGAATTTACCTGGAGCAGCGCATCCAGATCCCAGGATGTGGCACTGTGCAGATAGTACCTCCCCCCTAATTTACACACCCTTTGCCTCCCCAGACGATTGATATATGAAAACTATGAAAGACGGAGATAGTCGTACGATGAATAAACAATGACAAGAATTTGTGTTGTTCAAAGCTGGTTTATTAGTTATTATTCATGGTTTGTTGGATCCAACTGATTATAGCACTGTACTTCACGCGTGCGTAGACCCCGTATTTACCTGGCGCAGCGCACCCATGACCCCAGGATGTGGCACCGTGCAGATAGTACCTCCCTCGTGACTCACACACCATTGGACCCCCCGAATCACCTTGGCAACTGTCAATCCCACCTTGATCCAAACCAGCGCAGATCATGGAGTCGTGAATGCTGGAGCCGTATGCTCTCTTGCACTTCGACTGGCTCACGACAGGTACAGAAGCCTGCATTAGAACGTTTGGTGATGACCCCCCTGACGAGAGTCGGCCGAATCCAGTGATCCAACAACGTTTTCCTTCTTGGACCTCAGAGACGGATGTCGGGAGGCACACGGGTTTAACATAGCTGAAACATAATTTGGATTAGTATCGTTGCAAGTTGCTAGAAAATAACATGCTATAAATAACAAACATACATGAGTTGACTTTCTTCATATTCTACGCTGGACAAAAACGGAAAACAAGACTGGAAAATTTTCCGTATTGGATTGTGCTTAACTATGCATACAAATCGAGCATATTTTTAATGTTTTGCAGTCTGTTATGGCACATGATCGACAATTTTTATTCAAAAAAGGTTGCAGACTTTGGCTTAAACTGTTGGCCATCACGAAAGCCTGATTTTGGGTCCAGTTTTTCTTTGCTAACTTTACTCCTCGACTCAATTAATTTGTATAACATTTATTTTATGCTCGCATATATTAATTTCAAGTTTGATTGTTTTTTCCAAAGAAAGGCAAGGAGTCGATGCATAAAATTTTCAATACAATTTTAACTTTTTTTAGATAACTTTATAAGCAATAGATCGCTTTAAGATTTGTTTTGTAAATTATAGTTGTATATCTTGAGTTTATTCTTTCGGATGAAAAAGTATTTGAACACTTTTAACTTAAGAGCAGGCTTTTTTGGGAGCTCTATCACACTCCACTTGCGGTAGGATCAAGGATATTAGTTTACCTGTCGAACTCGGCTGGTTTATCCAGTTTCAGCAGCATAATGTCATGAGACATACCAAATGGCTGCTTGTATCGCGGGTGTTTTATAATTCTGATTGCTTTGAAGTCCTGTTCGTTTCCTATACTGCCTTGCCGTTTGTGTGCACCCAGCCTTGTAGGAAAGAAAAATAACAACTTAATTGGATTTTTTGCATGTTTCTGGGTTTCCAGTCGATCGAAGGCGCTTGTGAGCACCCAACCTTTAAAAAAAGAAAAACTGCATCCTGATCGATCATTTTTCGGATATTGACCTAAGGTTTATAGATATGCATATTATCTAGGCACAGTTACATGTACATAAAAATAATATAGATATGCAATGTTTTGACTCTCTATTCAGCTTCATAAAATTTACTTTCGAACCGATCTGTATAAGATCCACATTGGTATGGGAGGGAACTGGGAAGGCCTGACACAATAAACGTCTGCGAGGAGGCTACATAAGTATGGTCTGTGTTTTTTTTTTTTATTTTCAATATACGTTTTCCGTATTTTGTGTTTTTGTCAGCAGTTTAGGCAATGAGAACGCGAAATGCGTTGCTTTTTTTTCATTTCATCTTCTTCCTTTAGTTATTGTGTTTTGTTTTTGTTTCTACAACAAGCGCTGACATAAAGGTCTTGGATGAGATTCTATAGTTTACTTCTTATATAGCGAGTATTTATACAATAACGGTTTTTTTGCCAAATAACTCACATCAAAGCACTGTAAGTGCATACACAACATTTTAATACTATACATTTCCCCCAGCCTCAAAAATCAGGTCAACCTGGCATTTTATCTTATTTGTGTGGTAAATTCATGCTTTATCAACGTGGCTAAAGCGTCCGCATGCAAGACACCTCAAACGCAGTAAATCCATTTTTAGAGAATCAATCGTGCTTATCAAAAATCTTCAAGCCTTCGACGTCTTAATTTTAAAAGCTACCGTCAAATGAAAAGCAACCTATGCTGGTTTATATTTTAACTTTTACGTCTTGCATGCATACTAGTTACATTTAGGCAATAGTAGACACGTGCAAAATACTGGCTGTATATTGTAGTAAGTTTTTAGATTAAGTCTATCCACCCACCCATCCATCCATCCATCCATCCATCCATCCATCTATCTATCCGCACACTCTTCCGATGATAATTTAATATATTTACCTGACGTAGATAGTACTTTTGGCACAATGGCTGGCTGAGACGACCCATCGAGGGGAAACTAATGACCCACCACAGAAAGGCGAACCTCCTTTCCAACTGCTGAGTTGAGCCTGCCACGGCCAGTCCCCAGGTTTGGCCTGCGTACCTCCAACGATCCTTGTATTGGGTCGCGTTCCACATGAGCCTAAAAATATTATAAAACAATGATAAGTTTACCTATACACACAACTATATCCGCTCAGATCTTTTTTTTTTACTATAGCTAGAATTTCCTGAGGGGCGGATAAGATGCATTTCTCGGTAAGACATAAGGTGCCATAAGGTGCATGCCTAGCGCTTCACAAATAAAAATTCAATTTAAATATGTTTCCACTGTCTTTTAGTTCCCCAAAAGAAGACTTTGTGGTCATTAAACCTAGATTTAGACGGGTGTCCTTTCATTCCTAGAAAAGCTTCTCTATGATTTACTTTCAACTGTCATGCACGGTGGTGCGACACACACAACACTGTTTACTTTAGTACGCACTCTCCATTGAGCGGGCAATTATCGGGTTTCCGACAGTTACAAGTTTTGGCTGTTTTAGGTTCTGCGGGCTGCTGGCTCGTTATCTCTAAGCTGGACATGCAACTGTATAGCTGACCTTTAGGGTTAGGCAATGAGATCTAAGTTCATTTGGGGTGAAAGAACACCATACTGCTACAGCTTATACTGCTAAGCCTACGGCACGTGCCAGCCGATGGGTTTTACAAACCGTCCCATCCTGACTTCATCAGAGTATTTATAAAGTATGCGCAAAACAGAGACGTATTGGATTCCTAAAGTTTAGGACTGGTAATTAATGAAAATGCTTGAAGCAATTGTTGAAGATGCTTGAAAACGCGAGAGCTCCTATCCAATGACAAATGTTCGATCACACGTGTTGTGAGGTGTTGTGAGGTTTCACCAACGTAATTATAATGCAGCCCACGCAAGAAAATTCATAAACAACTAGTGAGCGGAATTATTCATTATTTGAAGTAATTTTAATTTTATTTAAATAACCGCCATTCTGACTTAGCTTTTATCTTTAAAATCCGAAACTTTTTTCAGGCTTCTGTATCGTAATTACTTAACATGCAAAGAACGACGTATATCATAACGCTATTAAAGTTATAGCAGTATAAACGTACCTGAATTTCCACCACCACCGCCACCACCACCACCTCCTCCTCCTCCTCCTCCACCGCCATCACCATCACCTAAGCGTGAAAAAAAAGTATTTATCACGTAAAGTTGTTAGCATCAACACCACTGTTTTCAAATAGTAATAATAACACTAACAACAATAATGATGATGATGTTGATGATGATGATGGTGTTGATGATGGTGATGATGATCGATGACGGTGATGGTGATAATAATAATAATAATAGTATGCAATTATCAGTGTGTTCATTTAACAACAACAGTTTTTGAGGGAAAAATTAGATTACATATACTAAGTTGCTGGCCTTTCTGAAAAAAATATTGATCGAAACAAGCCAAATACCCAAAACAATCGAGTAGCTGAATATATAAGTTAGGCTGGTGCTTGAGGTGAAAAGAAAAGAAGAAAATCACTCCTTTTGTAGTTTCTAACTGGTTAAATTACGGAAGGGTCAGAGGAAAATGTAACAGTTCAAATATCTAAAAATGATCATGAAATTAACTTAATTGTACTTGCACGTAATGAAGGATTTAAGGATTCTAGTAGACATGGAGGTTGCGTCATTCCTTGTTGCAAGCGAATTTTCTACATAATAGACGCAGTGGAAATATTCATATATAACAAACAAGGAGGGGAAATGGGTTTATTATGACATTTCAGTGTTTTAGTGAAACAGTAAGTACCTGATAAAACAATTTATCAAACAATACTTTTACACGCTTATTAAAATTTTGGCAATCTACTCACATGTTCCGCAAGTCTTTTTGCAATACTTTTTCACGTAGCTGTGGGTACTGCAGTAGCGTTTCCAATAACGACACTTTCTGTTTTTGTCTACACAACCTGGAAAAAAACATTGAGGATTAGGATAAGATTGAGACCTCGCCCCAGCTCACACAGTTTTCCATTCTCCCGAGGTCCATTGCAGCGACGGATTAGTGTCCCGTCCATGGGGAATCAATGACTCTCATCTTAACACTACAGAAACTGGAGAGAAGCACCGGCTCCAATGGGCCACTTAGGCTTGGAAATGGATTTAGCCCTTAGCTTGACTTTTGAAGTCCGCTACAGAAAAAAAAAAGTTTGTTCGCGGTATTTTATGGACCTAATTTCAGATGATCAGAAGGCACGAAATTTTGTTATTGATCTAAATCAGTACTGCCATATAGTAAAAAGGGTTTACTTCGTTGATCGGGATTTCGTTATAACCGAAACCCTGATATATACTGAAAATTTAAAAAAAAACCATGCTATATCGGGGTTGAAATAAACTTCATGAATGGAGACGGGGCAAATCGAATTTCAGACACAACCGCTCAATGTTGAGTTCATTGCAAGTTGTAAAGTTAAACAGTAGTTGCACGTATTTGTGAAAACCGCGTTAGAATTATTAGTGTATATTGGCATAAATGTGCAAGAATTTACTTTAATTAGTAGCAAAAACTGATTTTTTGACTTGAGAAATAAGCAACTTTTGAGCAACTTTTTCTTAAAATGAGCAGCTTTTCGGCAACTTTTGAAGATTTTTGGAGCAACTTTTCACAGAAATCCGAGCAACTTGTGTAAAAGCCTAGCTGTGGAACCTAAGCTTGGATCCGGCGTTAAATGGGATTGAATTTGGTTTAATGGGGCTTGTTATAATCATATACGGGCTATATGCCATACAAATCATTGTAAATTTGCCAGGCACAAAATATTACGTTGTTATTACGCCATTACGGGGTTTTCTTTCTAACGAAGTTCATTATATCGGGTTGCACTGTTTCACTGTTCTTACAAAATAACACGATTTTTACCGCTACTTTTGAAATAAAAAATTTAAAAAGTATACAGTTGACGAGGATAACTGACAGACCTACCTTCTGTTACGGTCAAAACCGCCCAAGAAAGGAGCACCGTAGCGAAAAGCAACTTCATGTTGAATGAATCTGCACAAGAATGGCAAATCTCTGACCCATTTTATAGTAGCGCTGAGACACTAAGAATCATAACGGTTGTATTGTTTGAAACTGGCTGTGCAAACTGCCAAAGATTCAGGCCCAAAAGAAATAAATGGTTTTGGCTTTTCTTTCAAATGGTGAAAGGATATATTTGTTTTTAAAGTAAAACTGTGCAAATATAGTTTGTAATATTTGAGTTACAATAAATAGTTGTAGTTTTTCTTTCAAATGGTGAAAAGATATATTTATTTTCAAAATAACGCTGCGCAAACACAGTTTGCAACATTTGAGTTACAATAAATGGTTATGACTTTTCTTTCAAATAGTGAAAGGATTTTTTCAAATTGCCAAGGCATATGGTTATGGCTTTTCTTTCAAATAGTGAAAGGACATATTTATTTTCAAAATAAAACTGTACAAACACAGTTTATAACAATTGAGTTTCTCGGAACATAAAGGCAAAAGTCCCTTCAATCTTGGCTGAAGGCTGTGCAAATTTCTTTTATCAGAGAAATTTTTCAAGAACTTTATTTTGACGTTTTCCGAAAGGGTCCACAGCAAATAACTCAACGTTTGGATCCCTTTTTCTCTAACGGACAAAGCTGTTTAAACTTTATATTTCCATCTAAAATTTGTTAAGAAAAACATTGAAATCATACTTTCATTGTGAATAGATTCATGTAAAACTAGCTGTAAACTTTTTCACGGTTTTCATTCAACCAAACGGAAAAGATACATGATCAAACGATAGCGGGTAAATATCAGTTTTAACAGATTTACGGAAACTTGTTGTATTATCAATTCATATTAACAATGCCCCAGTATATTTGGTATACTAAAATAATCTCCGAGTCGACTTTGTATCAGTTTATGTCACAAAGGCGCATTCCGTTTGAGCGATGGAGCCAAATCAAATTCAATATGAGAAAAATTCAAGCAAAATCTAGGCAAAATTTTAGATTCAAATTAAAATCCCTCAGCAATTTAATTCAGACCTACTCGAAAAAATCCTTTTAGGCAAAATTTCAGATCAAAAGATTTCTCTGGAGCAATTCCCCTCACCCCCCCTTCCCTACTATCCTCCCTCCCTCACCTAACCCAGTGGGTTATTGGTTATGGCCCTGGATTATGGGGTTAGAGTAAAAACACTTTATCACTTGGAGGAACCATACATTTCGATTCCCTTACTAAAGAATGCAGCCTGTTATCATGAAATAAGGTTACCATTGACTTTCGAAAATTTCTTTCAGTGTGGTACTTTCGGTCATTCGCAGTCAGATATTTTAATATCTAATAACATTTCAAAATGTTACTGGCTGTTTGTTTAGCCTTAGTAAACATTTTCTGCATGCAGCTGTTTATGTAGTGTGTTTTCATAGCTGCTACACAGTTTTAAGGCCATCTTGTTGATGTGTGAGTATATCAAAAATTAGCACTTCAACGTTGTTAGTCCGTAAATTGGTTTTCCTTTTATCAGTTTGCGGTTAAAATCAAATTTCCTTTTAATTAAAACACGTCTTTCAGCGCAATGCGTACATTTCTTGATTTTCTTTTTCTCACTTTGCTGTTGAAAATGTTGAATACAGCAACTATTGAACACAGCGTTAAAACTACCCATGCAAGGGGCAGGCACTGATGTTCTATTTTGTCTATTCAGAAGACATAAAACAACCTTTTGATTTAACAATCTTAGAAACACTCCAATCGCAATACGATGTCAAAAACATTTTGAGAAATAAATAAATTAAAGCTTGTGTGATTGTAAATAAAACCTTGAGTATGTAGAGAAGACGAGGGAATTCAGCTCAGAAACTATTGCAAAAAGTAATAAACACTCCACAAACTAATCACTATATAGATATCGTCCTAATAACTTAATTGGGGGTAGAAGCGGAATTTGAATCATGAATCACGGCTGAAGTATGGGCAGGAATCATGAATCACAGGATTCTATATATCTATCTATCTTAGGAATTATGAATCACGAATAAATACCAAATGAATCATAAATCATATCTTAAAATGAATCATGAATTATTATGCTTAAGGAATCATGAAATTCATATCTCAAATAATTCCGCTTCCACCGGCCCAAAACTTAAACAAATATACTTCGCTGGCATTATACAGCAAATATTAAACCGGCTGCAATTTTAGTTTTTTTTATGCTTTTAAAATAAGATTTCCATCGTATTTGATCGATCTATAAGGGGCCGGAGCAAAATCTTTTTGAAATTTAAAAAAAGGTGCATGCTCCGCTTCAGTTATAATACAATAAAAATGCCCGCATGAGCTACACTCAAAAAATGTTTCTGCCCCGTCACACGCCAGTATTTTGGATAAAACTGTTTTTCAACTAAAAGCAGTATATAAAAGATATTACTTTACGTGCATCACTGATATTCAGTTAATAAAACCAGAGTCAGCCTCTGAGACCCTCCTGTGTAAAGCCGATATCAACACAAGCAAGGCTGTGCTCACCACAGAAAATCTATTTATGATAATCGTAACAAGAAGTCTTATTCGGTCTGTAACCATATTTGCAATACTGACAATTTAACCTGACTGGAATCTGTTCATTGACACTGTGCAAGGCCGAGGCTGGTTCGGCAGGAGGGGTGAACTCACCAGAGACTTAACACTTCTATCATAATAATGCATGTGCTCCGCCTCTACTGATGACAGACAAAAAATTTTTATGCCTTTCGATGTAGCTCAGAAAAAGTGAGTACCCAGTGCCTTTCTGCTCCGGCCCCTTATAAAAGTAAATTTTGCACGGCCCGTAAGTGCAGTTTACGAAAGCAAAAACGGTTCCCGGAAAATGTCTGTACTGAATTTACTGATTAGTTTAAGGGGTGGGATAAGGTGGTATGGTTACACCTTCCACCATTATGAACTACGCGAACTGACAAATAAGCACATTAAGGTTACTGAACACTTTGGGCGGTAATAAAAATATAACACTAACAACGGTGATAACGGTTAAAAAATGCACCACTATTTATCACCGCTGTTTATGTTATATTCTTAGTAAGCTACGATGGCCATGCTATGCCAAAAGCCAAGAGTTACATGATACCCTGGGCGGTGTCATACGTTATCTCGTTTGATATTTGTCACATCGCTATAAACCTATACACGTTTTTTTATAAGAACTAGTAAATTTTGGCGAGGCTCATTGTTCTTAATTTTTTTGGCGACTTCAGCCTCAAATTTGTTCTGTTGAGCAGTCTTAAGTTTACAGTGAATCTTTTTGTTTTATGCCGTGTATCGCTAAGTTTTAGTCAATTTTCTTCCACGAAGACTTTCCGAGTTATCAAGCCTCAGCCTGAGCTTGTTCTTAAATTGTTTTTAAATTTTGGCAAATTCGAGCCTCATTATAAAGTTGTTCTTGTAAAAAAAATTGCGTGTATAAATGTAATGCCTTTAACTTTCACAAAGTGATTAAAATTGAACTGGACCGGGAGTTGAGGTTTTGTTGTTCGAATTACCCCTGTGATACAGTAAACCACAACAAATACATTGAGTTGTTATTTCTTGAAAACATAAAAACAACACTTTATCCAACAGTTCTAACTGCACACTAAAAGTGTTTAATTTTAAATCATAGTTATCATTATTAAATTACAGTTTCAAACGGTTAATAACGAAACATTTTTTCGTCCTTTTTGACACGCAGAGCTTTCACAAACTGAATTAACCGTTCCAGAATGTCATTACAGTCATGGCTTTACCAACAGTTGAAGTCTCTCGTTAAACATAACTATTGTCACATTTTCGTAGAAAATAGACCTGGCGTGCGTTCTGTCTATAATCAGTATTGGCAAAACTTAAAATTACGCAAAATATAAATAAATAGAACCTCTTGGAAGTCATGAACATTAAGTTCCACGCATAATCATAATTAAATTAAAACCCATAACAAAGTTTTTGATATTTTCTATTACAGGGCAAACATTGCAAGAATCGGAAAAGCTGACTAGTAATCGACAAAATTATTTGAAAAATAGTTACTGCCTTCTGCTTCAGAATCGTTATCAGTGAAATCGCACATGTTCAAAGCCAACTTTTAAAAAACAAAATAAATTTATTTTTGGCATAAGAACAGGAATATCATTCTCTAAATCCGAGCGATCGCACATTCTGTTGGTTGGCAATACCGTCATGTTTCATAACCTATTCTAGAGCCTATTAAATTCTATACGAATTTATTAACGCATCATGGATTCTCATAACAAAACAAAACCGGCAATAGTGTTTTTACAACTGGTAAATACAATGCGATGCAAAATGTCTGTTTATCTACATATACGTATGTGTACGACATGAAGGAAAGTCTGTCTAAAGAAAAACAAACAAAGTTTTCCTATATCTCGACGCGCAGGAGCACTGAAACGACATTCGCCTGATCAGCATTTTCCTATATACAAGTTTGTGGGTTTTTTATCTACGGAATCTTGCTTTGTTATTATAATCTAAAGAGCATCCGCTGCCGGTGGAGGGTCAGACAGAAGTTGAGACTCAGCCTCCTGCACCTGCACTTTACGTTTCCGGCTCCGCCTAGCCCTTAGTTTCTCCTGAAGTCCCTGTTCAACGCGAGCACGATTCATATTCTGGGTCTTCTCAAACTCTGCCAGCTCCTCCTCGTGTTTCTTCTTCAGCTGCTCGATGTCACCAAACAAATCGTTTTGGCTGGGAGGTGGAGCCAGCTCACTCAGCGGGACAACTGGGGCTGGTTTAGTCTCTACAGTGTCACCAGCTGGAGCTGTGTCTGCTGCAGTCTCTCCTTCCCCGGGTGCAACTGTACCATCCCCTTCTGCAGGGGCTTCTGCTGGGGCTGCTGGCGGTGCAGCAGGAAGTTCCCCGGTCTCCTGAGCTGCGGGTGCCTGCTCCTCTCCCTCTTCTGTAGCAACAGCTGTGGGAGTAGCCACGGCACTCTTACCAACATCTGATTCTTCCTTGTCTTCAGGGATGTCTTCCTTCTTGATGTCCACCTCAATGTCGACACCTAAAAACAGATACGTTTGAGGATATTGTCAACAAGATACTAGTTAGCAAGTAACTATGATGCACTCTATGAAAGAAAGTAAAGTAATTATCTTAACTGCTGAATTTTTTGAAGTTAATTTATCATTGTGACAACATGACAGACCCGATTAGTTTTTACTAATTCTGGAGTCCCAACACTCATCCATAATGTATTATGTCTTAATGTAATTTTCATCTTGTAAATTTAATATTGAGTTTAAATAAATCTATTGTTGTTGTTGTTGTTGACACCAATTTCTGTAATACAACGTTCACTGAGGGTCTTTTTATACAATCGTCATGCATGATACATGATTAACGTAAAAATCAACGGAACCAAGGTCAGAGCGACCCTAACACTGATATCGCATCCTTGTTCAGTTATTAATTTTGGTATAAATGCATAACACAAACCTAGTGTCTCTTTAACTTTGGTCTGGATCAAGTTGTATCTTTCCTTCTTCAGCTCAAAGTATTGTTCGTGATATTTCAACTTGACGTCTGCCAGGTCCTTCTTGATTGTGTTACTTATGACCATTGCTGCCCACTGCGCAAGTCTACTCGTCTTGTTGTATATATCACAGTACACATTATAGGCTCGCTGGAATAACTGCGGCACGTTGACGTCATTGAAAATGGTTGCTATGGCAGCGTTCATTGTCTGCATAACAAAATGTACTGAGTAAGACAACAATAAAGAAGCTGACTCCATACGGTAGAATAATGTCGCAGTGTTGCTATGGAAGTTAAAAAGTGCAAACTTAGCAGGTAAGAATATTCGGTCATCAAAAGACACATTGTCAAGGCACTATTCACCGTAGTCACCAAATTATCCGGAACTTAATAAACAAGTTCAATCTTATGAACTAATTCTTTTCCCTAAGGGAATCGTGGTGACTTAATTTATGCTAAGTTATATATATATTTTAACAAAGAACGCGGCAGTTTTTATTCACTGATCTGCAAGATCGAAAACGTTTATTTTTTTAAATATTACATCTACTAATTTTTAACCTATATTTTTATAAAAAATTGTAACTAGGTGGAATTATGACGGCGGTTATGTGATGTTATCTCTTAATCTCATTACTGCGATGGGTATTGGGAGCCAGGAGAAACTCAAAAACCCAGAAAAAAATGCGAAACCACAATAAATTTCAGTTAAATCCAAAAACCGCACACAAAACCCATCTGATCATAAACGTAATTTGACACATCTCACTTTATGACATTATTTCCTGGTCCTGTCAGTAAATGCAGTCAATTATTGAAGCTCACCGCCCTTCCGATCCATACTATCACCTTGCACCAGGGTCCAAACACAAAATCATATAGGTTTGAGCCAAGCTATTAAAAGTTACACTGTTCAATGTGCCTTATCTAACCTTAGAATCAACTTCACTCCAGTAAGGTGTCTTTATTGGTGCCATGAAGCCACTGGCGGTACTGATATTTTGTGATGCCGCAATCAGGTGATTTCGTGTCTCAGCTACCATTTGGTATTTAACCTGTAGATTATTTAATAAACAAAAACATAAAGATGGAGCATTTTTACATATTAATTAACAATAATGATTGGTTCTATGCAAATAATCTTCATATCACTCTAAACAGTTGACAGTCAGGTCACTAATCTTGTGTATCAATACACATTTTTTCAATTAACTATTAAGTCTTAATTCTGCATTTAACTTTAGTCCTTTAAGCTCCAAACACAACTTATTAATTAGCCCATACTTTCTATATAAGCAGTTAGGGAGAGGTTGGCTTTTCAACTTCCATAGCTATATCCCACTTCATCGATTCCTTATTTCACAATACCAGTTATATTATTTTGTTTGAGTTATGTAAGGAGAAGTTGCCTGATATTTTGCCTGGGGCTGAAAGGGTTATAAAAACCCTACAACTCACTAAAACTGCCTCACCATTGTGTTTGCGCTGTTTATTGTGGCTATCTGTGCCCATCTTCGAGCAGCCCAACTGACTTGATTTGCAGCTGTATTAAGGAAAGTTTGTGCATTTCTCCATTTATAGTCTGCAGTTTTAATTCTTTCTTTGTGTTCAGCAGTCAAGTCAAGTTCTAACTCCAGCTTCCATTCACGGTCACTGCCATAACAATCATTAAATATCTTGCCAAGAAGCTCCTCTTGTTTATGTCTCTTGTTATAAAGGGCCCGTGTTGCTTTTAGTGCTTGGTCCACCTCTTTAAAAAAAGTAATTAATATATAGATTAAAAATCAATTAATTAAGATTATATATTAAGTATTAGTATAAATCTACTAGCGTTCTATTACCAATGCTGTTCTCTGATTGGCTACCCGGATATTCGGTGATATATAGTGAGTAGCGATTGTCAACAAAATGGCAGCCGCTCCTTCGAGGTTTTGAAGTGTGAATGAAGACGATTTGGATAATTTAATGAAATTGACAGCCGTATTTTTTGAACGACTAGTAGATTTATACTAAAACAATTAGATTATTCGCTCTTGACTTCTATCGCGCGATATTTGATTCAGGCTTCGCCCTCATCTACTATCATGCGATAGAAATCGCGAGCTCATAATTCTAATTGTTAAATATAACAATATGGTTTAAAACTAAATATATAATTGTACAGACAAGTACATGCAACTAAAATATCTTATATCCTAGAATGTCTTAAAATATCGTATCCCTACTGAAAATGTCTCCTCACATATATAAACCCATTTTTTGCCTTAATTGAAACATGGTAATAATAATTCAGCTAAGCTGCAATCCCTTGTCTTAATATTAATTAATTATATTAGAGAAACCGATGTAATTACAAGTAGCCAAGTAGAATTGTCAAATACTTGTGATTAAGCAGGGGTTACAAAGGGTAGAAGGGGTATTTAGAAACCCCCAAACAGTGCAAAAATAAATAAATTTAAAAATGCAATACCATGCACACTGAAATTAATATTTCATCAAATTTAGAATGGTTGACTCAGCTTTCCATCCTCCCAAGGTCAGTAAAATGAGTACCAGCTTCTGCTGGGGGCTAACCTGCGATGGATT
>JAOCPT020074002.1:0-14292 GCA_026546935.2 Palythoa grandiflora | reverse complement strand
TTTTTTTGCAACTGAAATTTGGTTGTGTTTGGTGACAGTGTTGCTGCAACTGCAGTCGGTACTTCTGTTTCAGGTTTTTAAGTGACAACGAGGCTCCGCCATCAATCTATCGTTTCCGCCCGACGTGAAAAACCATGAGCGTTTATACATCAAACTTTAATTCCGAGAGAACTGTTTTCGTCCCGGGTTGAAATTTCATACCTGTGCTTGGAACCGGGATAAGATCAACCCGGGATGAACTCATCCCGCCTCCAAACCATGTAAACAGTAACAAGAAAAGGACCAAACACCGGGGTAGTCTCATCCCGCGGGATCACTTTCATCCCGGGACAAAAAGTCTCAGTAAACAGGCCCTAAGGCATTTAAAACTGTCGTTTTTCATAAAAATATCTCTCTGTAGGTCTAATCAGACACCTATCTTCCTCTCTGTTTTCCTGGTTAACCCAAAAACGTAATGCTTCTTCCTTTTTTACTCCAGTCTCCGCTTCTGTTTCCGTTGAACCAAGATTTAATCTTAAAACCCGAGAACATGCAAATACTGAGCTGAGCATCCAAATGGGGAAATAATGGCAAATATTAACAGTATTTTTCCTACTTTCTTGACACACAGGGTGCTACAGAGCTCAAGCGAACCTCTCTGGTGCTGTGATCTAAGCCTTGTTAAACATTTGAGCCACATTGCTCAACTGGTCTAAAAAACCTCCATAAAGTTAAAGCGAAGTTAACAAACCGAAGTGTTGTTTTGTGTTGGTCGAATAATCTAATTGTTTTAGTAGAAATCTATAAGTCGTTCAAAAAAAAGGCTGTCAATTTTATTGAATACCTCGAAATTTGAAACCTCGTATGAGCGGCCGTCATTTTGTTGACAATCGCTACCCACTATCACCGAATAGATAGTGGGTAGGGTAGCCAATCAGAGAACAGCATTGGTAATAGAACGCTAGTAGATTTATGCTAAATTTTGTTAGTATAAATACACAGGTGATTATACAAAATCACACGCGCTGATTTGTCGACAAACTCAGACTATCACATGATAATCACCTCCAGCGGTTATCCAAAATGGCTACCGGCTTCCCTTGTTTTAAAAGTGTCTTTGTTTTCCTTTTTGAAATAATCACCAGTGTAATTATATACTAAAACAATTAGTCACCAAAGGCAACGTGATTATCGGCAAATAGTCACCGAGACGAAACTAAAACAATTAGTCACCTCAGGCTCGGTGATTATCAGCGAATAGTGACCTTGACTAAGGTAATTAAAAATTCAGAACAAGCACAGTCAGCTTTTTAAAATCTGTTCAAGCCTGGAACAAATGAAGATTAATAAGGCTTATGCAGAGAAAGGTGTGTGGTCAAACACATTTTATCATAGTATCTTTTTTCTGTTAATATCTGCTAAAGTTTTGATCATGTGCAGAACCAGGACTTTACCCTCTTAAAAATACAGCCTCAGCTAATGAGGTAAGGAATCCGGAAAGTTAAGTATTTCTAAATGATATCATTTTGTAAATTTTACTTTTGGGAGTCACAACAACTTCACAAAACATTAGCAGCCCTTGCTGTAAGTTATTATTTGTTTTTTTTAATGAGATTTGTTAAAACTCTCCACTTTCCAAGTTGAATGAATTTAGCATAACACATTTGTTTGCAACAATATTTGGCTGATGACATGAATTTATATTCTTAATTTCCAACTCTTTTCTGAAGCATATCTTGGTGTCTGACAACAAATATTTGTTTCCAGGCAAATTATCGACCTCCAACTTCTCCTTACATAACTCAAACAAAACAATAGTACTGGTAATGAGAAGCAAGGAATTGATCAAGTGAAATAAGCTGTGGAAGTTAAAATGCCAAATTCTCCCATACTGCTAATGTAGGAAGTATGAAACTCAGTTGGGAGAATTTAATAACATGTCATTTGTCGTGCTTGGGGCTGAAAGGGTTAAGGCCAATTGGAGATGAGGCTGTGTTGTAGACACCTGAAGTTAGCATCATGAATGAAATGAAGAAGAATGACATTTTGGATACTTATTCAAAACCACATTCGTTGATGTGATACTAGCCCTACCATATTTCCTCGAATAAACACTGCCCTTGATTAAATGCCGCCCTCAAATAAATGCCGTACCGTGGAACAGACAACAAACTGAAACATCGAATTTTAGATGTTCACTTTTTACAAGTGCCGAGCGGAGCTGTTTAAAAGTATAAGTTTAAAGTTTGAAAGGCACAGTCAAATATCCGCAACATCAAATTTATGATTTCTTACGCGTTTACAAGCGGAACAAGTAAAACTGTAAGGCGTGATCGGCACAGCCAGACAAAGAACTGTATCATTTTTTCTACTTTTTAAAGGAAAGTTACGGTTGGTTGTTTAAAAAAATAAACAGCATTTGAAATAAATGCCACACCCAAATCATGAAAAATTTAATAAACGCCACAGCGTTTATTTGAGGAAATATGGTATTTGTTTTAATATTTTGCAAGAATGTGTTAGACAGTCAGATTGTTTAATTTTGTGAAATGTGAAAATATAACCAAATAATTTCACTAGATTTGTGAATCACACGACAGTGTTACCCTGAATTAAGGGTAGATATAAGGGTAATGCTTGTCTCCCTTACTTTCCTCCCTTGAGGGGAAAGTATTTTATGCAACACAGGTAGTGGTTGTGAGGGAGTCTAGGGTAATGCCAGTTTCCCACTTGGCCAGAGTGCTCAATATAGTGGCTGCAAGTTACCATAGGCTCATAGGTGCTGAACTTGTTAAAAATTGCCTTGAGTTGGATTTAATTAAATATACACAAAATTATCAGATGTCAGCTGATGTATATTGTGTATACAATATAATTGTATACTGGTATATTGTAATTAATTTTTATATATCAATTGTAAATAATTATGCAATTCAGCTTTTAAATGTTTATTTTAATGGTAAATTTGAAAGTGAGCGGCCATATAATTACCCAATAAACCATCTATATTATCTTGTCTATCTTATTATATCTTCGGTGATATGAACTCTGACTAAAAACGGTTTTGTTTGAGAAAAAGAAGAGTTTACAAAGTTCTTAATATCCCTTTCAAAACACAAAGCAGCTACGTTTTGTAAAGAAGATAGTTCTTAAGAATCTGTGGAATGGGAAGGGTGCAAATTTCTCTTTGCCTTCTGCCTTGATCAATGATGCTGTTGATCTCGCGACGACACAGCTCTTGTAAATTACCGCATGGTTTGTAATCGTAGATCTTGATAAACTTATGATCATCGCAAACCATAAGTTGATCTTTCCCGTTTAGTCGAAATTGTTGCGGAGAAATATTCGAAGCGATCAAGTGCGCCACACTTCTATTATCTGTTGACTCTAGCAGTACAACACCACACGTTGTTCCAACAAGGACATTTTCGCCATCATGAGCCAGTCCAACAACGCCCTCAAACTGTTTTATCTCACCGTTAATAACGTACTCTGTTATTGAACACTGTTCATTTGATAGCTCCACGTCACCAGTTTCAGAAAAGCTCACATCTACGCAAGAAAAACAAGGTTCATCGTAGCTTGTACAACAGATATTCCAATTTTTTGAACAACAAACGACCTCTACTCCTAACTCATCGGCTTGCTCGCATGTCCAAATATCCTTACTTTCTTGAACCTTCATATTTTCAAAGTCTATTTGTATCTTACAGATATTTGCTCCGTAAGTCTCGGAGATAAGTAGGTCGCCGTTTGGGCACAAAGCCATACTGCCCGGGTAGTCTAGTGGTAGATTCCGATGGTCGATTTCAAACGAAACGGGTTCTTCTACATCTTCCAACGAAATAATTCTGATGTCTGCACCATGATTGCCCTCCCCTTCTGAAACTGCCAGATAGTTGTTGGGAAGAAATATCACATCGCAAATTCCATCCCAATCCTTTTCAATGTGTGCTACTACTTTTTGATTTTGCGGACTCCACAGAAAGACGCCCTCTTCAGAGTCTAGTGTTGCAAACAGATCCAACTCACTGCTGTAATCTACAGAATAGGCCGATTCGACTTCTTTTGGAAGCTTATAATTTCCAACACAATTATCTTGAAGAAATCTCATGCTCACGACACAAAGTTGAATTATGTTGTTGTAGAGGAAGAGCAGGAGGTGTCCTGGGGCCTAAACATTCCAGGATCGCGCCGCCCTTTTCGAGCGAAACCTGGGAACTGCTTCCGGTGAACGACAACACTTGTCTTTTGCAGCCGTTTTGTCTACCACAAGGGAAATTTGGCTTTATTTACAATATGCATGTAGTTGAAGTAAATTAATATTTTCGTCACTTGGAATTAAGTTCTGAAGCAGAGTTTGACACTCTGGAATAAGAAGCAAAAGGCCCAATGCCCACGATGTCAAAGGCAATGCATCGTAGCACCACTCAAAGACAAGTCAAAGTCAAACTCGAAGCCAAGGGAAAGAGAAAGGGTGATTGTAATAGTACCTGACACGTTCATTTTTGACTAATGTAGATATCACTTGTAAGCTGGTTGTTAGGAAAACACTTCTTCATGAAACATTAGTTATAAATAAAATGTTTTAATCTAGATAATTGACGGTAGTTTTATCCGTGACTCCAAAGGCAAAGTATTTTTATTCACCGATAATCTCCGTTAGTTGATGTGAAAAGCTATCAGACAATCAGTGAATGAATCAAAAATTGTGAAGTTTTGATGACTTAACATTTAGTGTAACCAAAATCAATCGTTTTTTTAGCTTAATAAACTTTAATATACCGATAAACACCTAGAAGAATAGAGAATTAATTAAAACAAGATAGATTTCTCGAGCTTAAGTCCTGTTGAAAAGTGTATATAGATTTTCTGGGACGAGCGGAAGTGACTCGACTGGCAACTGTAGTTCTTAGTCTTTTCTTCTCCCGTGCGCGCGATCCACATTCCAACATCGTACTTAGGCTCTCTCATTTTTAGAGAAAAGACGCCTGGAAGTTTCCTTATTTCCCGTTGCTGGAAAGACACTACATTTAGCGCCAATCCAAAAAAACTTGGTGATGATTTCTGTTAATATTATAAAGATGGATGATCAGTGTCATAGAGGTAAGGATTTCCAAATAGCTAAAATAAATACTAATTAGCGAATTACTTAGACATCTTTACTCAAACTTATAGAGCTCTCTGAATGACTAATACTGTTGTTATATAGGTTTGTTACATTTGAGAAAAATGAACAAGCACAAGCATAAGAAATTTAATAGGGTGCTAAAGGGCTATTTTATGATCTGTTATCTACACTGAATAATCGTGACTCCCTCAAATAAAGGCCACAACGAAATGTCCATAAAGTAAATAAGAGCCTCCCTTGAATAAGTGTTGCACCTCTATGACTATGGCCAATGCGGCATTTATTTAAAATGGGCAGCCCACTGAAATAGACAAAGTTAAAGTTTGGTATTTAAATTATTCATATTAAAATATTAAAAACGTTCTCTGGTAAAAAGATTAAAAACATAAACTTTCAGCTATCAGTCTGTAGCCTTTAACGAATGAGAAAGAAAGTAAACACACAAATGGAAATATATACAAGAAATGTGCAAAAAAATATTACAATAAAAATGTAAAAGAGCTAAAACAAAAAAACATATAAATGGTATCTAATTATAATATAATGGAATTTTGCCTAGGCAACTGTCTTGAGTTATTAATTGAACGCGCCAGCCATTTTTGTAGTATGCCAAGATTCGAGTGTTTTACAGACATGGTATACGTAGTTGCCTTTGTCAATCACATATGCTATCAAAGTCAATGCAATGGTTATTTTGCCATGCATGGTTGGTAAATAAATGTTCGAGCCCTTTGTGTAGTTTTTCATGTTGCCATTTGGTTCAGTGACTTGATTGGAACAAAATGCAAATTTTCAGATTAAATGTTCATATTTGAGAGAAAAATGCTGTCACCTTGTGTTCACTAAAAAACCTTGTTTTTTTAAAATAAGCTCTACCCCTGAATAAGCCCTGCTATTGAATAAGTGCAACACCAAATAGTTAAAAAACTAATTGCTGTAGGTGCTGTGGCACTTATGGGACATTCCAAGGGGTTTTGGTGACAAGCGACATCGCTTCAAAATTGCAAAAATTGCAGTGACAATCTTGTTCTAGAACACTGACAGCCGACAGAATCTGACAGAAAAAAGCGACAATTTGCGACAGCAAGCCTTTGTAATTTTAGTGATTTCTGTGATTTATTTTTACACTTTAGCCATTAAAGTAATTAGAAACTAAAGTGGTCGATCTTCTTTCAAAAAGAAGGAAGTTCTTATGGGTGCTTACACTTTAAATTAAACAAAAGAAAAAAGTTTAGTGAACATTTGTATTCTAGCAAAAAAGCGACAGCGACAATTGCATTGCAGCGAAAAAACGACAGCAACATTTGTCACTAGCCAAATAGGTGAAAGATGGGTAGGAAAATGAGCAACAAAGCAAGATGAAAACCCCCCTTGAAAGGCGTCACTTATTTGAATAAATAATATAGGTTAGTGATTCATTATGAGCAGCCAAAATAACTTCTGTCAGTATTGTAGTAAATTAGGTGGCCTGTGATTTGTTATGAGATGCCCCAAACACTCGCGGAACCTTATGCCAGGCTTGCCAACTCTCTTTGTTTTACTGGGAGTCTCATGTTTTTTCCCTTTTCTCCTGGCCTCCTAACAGAGTCCTGAAATTTCCCTGTTTTTCCCAGAAGTTGGAGCTTATTTTTTTAAAAAACAAAATGGGATATGTGAGTCTTGGCTTTGGCTGACCTATCACAATGCACAAATTTGCATCTTTTTGTGCAGTGCAAGAAGAAGAAGATATTGGCATCAAGATGCTGCAATAGCCATTTTAGAGACTCAAATTTTCAATAATTAGTCTAGCGGAAGATTCCGATCATCAATTTCAAAGAAAACGGGTTCTTCTACATCATCCAATGAAATAATTATGATGTCTGCACCATGATTGCCCTCCCCCTCCGAAACTGCCAGATAGTTGTTGGGAAGAAATGTCACATCGCAAATTCCATCCCAATCCTTTCCAATGTGTGCTACTACTTTTTGATTTTGCGGAGTCCACAGAAAGACGCCCTCTTCAGAGTCTAGTGTTGCAAACAGATCCAACTCACTGCTGTAATCTATAGAATAGGCCAATTCAACTTCCTTTGGAAGCTTATTATTTCCAACACAATTATCTTGAAAAAATCTCATGCTCACAAAGTTGAATTATGTTTTTGTGGAGGAAGAGCAGGAGGTGTCCTGGGGCATAACAATTTATAGGAATGCATATCGTGCATATGCACGGTAGTGACCAGATTCAATCCATCACGAAATAGAAACAATTGCTGAAAATTTAAAAATTTCAAACTTGGTCAATTCAAGTACGTACGTGCGTATAGGACGCTACGCGCCTGATATTCAATTAAAAAACTTCTTTCCTGTCACTCATAAAGATGCTTTTTTTTGTGAAGCAAGAAAAGTTCAAATAATTGGTGTAAGGTATCCATTGAGATAATTCCTGAAAGTGGAGTGCTTTAGTATTTAAATTTTGTACTTTTTGGAGAAGCATTTATTTGAACGGGCGCTTTATTATTTCTAAATTCTAAAACCATGCTTTAACATACCCCAATATTTTGTTTGATATTCAAAATTTTACAAGAAATGTGTCTCTAAAAATGACCTCACCTAGTACTGTGATGGAGGCTCTGCCTAGTTTAATGCCTCGTGATTGTTATGCACACGTTTTGGGGGTAGGTTCTTATTTGAATAGGGGCACTTATTGGATTAAAAGAGTACATTTAAATTGTAAAAGTTATTGAATTTGTTATTGAATGACCGTTTATGCTTACGCATGGTTGGCACAGTGATAAGATCTCTACCTTCCAATCACAAGGTTAACTTACGTAACCTCTTCGAGCTGAGTTGCGCAGAAGGCCTTGATACTTTTCCACCATCGTGCCCTATCACGTGCCACTACCCTAGTTTCCAACAAAGATTTACAGCCCGGGTCCGCTCTTTCTTTCTCTATTGAGCGTCCCCAAGTTGTTTTGGGTCTGCCCACCTTTCTTCTACCATTGAGTGACCATGTCAGTGCAGTTACGCAGTCGGATGTTGTTGCGGCATCTTGAGGACACATCCGAGAAACCTCCATCTCCTAACTTCCAAACCCATTCGCAGTGATCCCGCCTCTTGGTATTATATAAAACTAGAAGATGCCCAAGCTTTACTTAGACATGCTGGAAGGAATCAAATTAACTTCTCATAGTCTTTTACATTGGCCTTTGAAGTCTCGCTCCTATACAGTAGAACAGGTTTTGCGAAAGTGGTAAATAGCTTGATCTTAGTAGTCTTCTTGAATTGCTTTGAGCCCCATACTTTCTTTAACTACCTGAAAGCTCTCTTGACCTTACTAAGCTTGCTTTCCATGTCCTTGGCCGCACCTCCACCAGTGCTTACAATGGCTCCAATCTAAGGCAGGTGAAATGTTGGTTTCGTGACTTGATTGGCTCTCTGTTCTTGCACTGTGCAGTTCACCTTCAGTACGTACCCGAGTTTTCGATTGGCTACGGTTGATTCTCACTCGCCCGCCTATCTCAGATAACTCGATGTTATTCGCGCCTTTTGTTGCGCCTTTCGTTGCACCTTTCGTTGCGGTTTTCGTTGCGCCTTTATATAGCGTTACTGGCGTTTACATAATGATAATAATTATAATGCAAGTCATTTTTGCAAATGTGACCACAGTCAAATATACTTAAACTAAAGTTCAAACATGACACGTGACAAAAAAAGGAATTAGTGATGGTGATGATAAAAAAACAGTGATGTTGATGATAATTTAATAAGCAAAATATAAAAAATATATATGTAAATTAAAATCTTAAACTGAACACACAGGAACAGAAAACTATGAATATTACATATAACTTCGAGATTCTCTTCAGAAAAAAAGTATACTTGAACGTAGTCACATTTGCAAAAATAACTTTCCATCATAATTGTTATCATTATAATGTAAACGCTAGCAACGCTATATAAAGGCGCAACGAAAAGCGCAACGAAAGGTGCAACAAAAGGCGCAATGAAAGGCACAACAAAAGGTGCAACAAAAAGCGCAACGAAAGGCGCAACGAAAAGCGCAACGAAAGGTGCAACAAAAAGCGCAATGAAAGGCACAACAAAAGTTGCAACAAAAAGTGCAACGAAAGGCGCAACGAAAAGCGCAACAAAAGGTGCAACGAAAGGCGCAACAAAAGGCACAACGAAAGGCGCAATGAAAAGCGCAATGAAAGGCACAACAAAAGGTGCAACAAAAGGTGCAACGAAAGGCGCAACGAAAAGCGCAATGAAAGGCACAATGAAGGTGCAACAAAAAGCACAACGAAAGGTGCAACGAAAGGCGCAACGAAAAGTGCAATGAAAGGCACAACAAAAGGTGAAACAAAAGGTGCAACGAAAGGCGCAACGAAAAGTGCAATGAAAGGCACAATGAAAGGTGCAACAAAAAGCGCAACGAAAGGTGCAATGAAAGGTGCAACGAAAGGCGCAACGAAAGGCGCAACAAAAGGTGCAATGAAAGGCACAACGAAAGGCGCAACAAAAGGCGCAACGAAAGGTGCAATGAAAGGTGCAACGAAAGGCGCAACGAAAGGCGCAATGAAAGGTGCAACAAAAGGCGCAACGAAAGGTGCAACAAAAAGTGCAACGAATGGCACAACAAAAGGTGCAACGAAAGGGGCAACAAAAAGCGCAACGAAAGGCGCAACGAAAAGAGCAATGAAAGGCAAAACGAAAGGTGCAACAAAAGGCGCAACGAAAGGCACAACGAAAAGCGCAATGAAAGGCACAACGATTGGTGCAACAAAAATCGCAACGAAAGGCACAATGAAAGGTGCAACAAAAGGTGCAACGAAAGGCGCAACGAAAAGTGCAATGAAAGGCACAACGAAAGGCGCAACAAAAGGTGCAACGAAAGGCGCAATGAAAAGTGCAATGAAAGGCACAACAAAAGGTGCAACGAAAGGCGCAACGAAAAGCGCAATGAAAGGCACAATGAAAGGTGCAACAAAAAGCGCAACGAAAGGCACAACGAAAGGCGCAACAAAAGGCGCAACGAAAGGTGCAACAAAAGGTGCAACGAAAGGTGAAACCAAAAGCGCAATGAAAGGCACAACGAAAAGCGCAACAAAAGGTGCAACAAAAGGCGCAACGAGAAGCGCAATGAAAGGCAGAACGAAAGGCAGAACGAAAGGCGCAACAAAAGGCGCAATAAAAGGCACAACAAAAGGCACAATGAAAGGCGCAACAAAAAGTGCAACGAAAGGCACAACGAAAGGTGCGACACAAGTAAAAAAGTAGCACATCATGGATGGCACTCAGGAACCACCGTAGATTCCCGTGTTGGCTTTACCAGTTGTTTCGAGCATTATCCAATTGATAACAAGAAGAAAGAAAAAGCTTGACATTACGCAGCACTGCTTGACACCAGGTTTACTTGAAACCACTCAGATGCTTGGTCTACGTAGAGAACTGTACATTTTCCTTCTTGGAAAAGGGTTTAGATTATGCTGATGATCTTTCCTGGTATACCAAACAGATTCATGACGTCCCAGAGGTTGTTCCTATGCAGCGAATCAAATGCCTTTTCAAAATCACTGGAGTTTAAGACAAGGGATCGGACTTGCCATTCATGCGTCTGTTTAATAATGTGACGTAATATAAATATTTGCTCGGTTTTACTTCATCCTTCACGGAATCCTGCTTGCTCTTGTCGGAGCTTTGCATCTGTTCCCTTCTTCATCCACTCCATGAGTATCTTACTTAAGACTTTGCTAGCAATTATTAGAAGTGTTATGTCTTGCTAATTCGTACAATCCCGTAAGTTAGCCCTTTTAACTACTCCCTGGGAACTTGCTCTTCTTCCTCGATCAGTTGGATTATTTCATATACCTTTCGAATGGATGTTTATAGATCTGCCTTAAGCGGCTCAGCTACAATGTTGTTAAAGCTGCCTTCTTTTCCATTTTTAGAGGTCTGATACTCTGACTTCGTCTTCACCGATGGGCTCTGTGCTAATTTCATTAATTTCCGGGTTTTCAAGATTCGATCTGTTCAAAGTGTTCCTTCCATCTAGCTAGTCTAGATAAAGTGCTACGATGAAATTTCGACGTCTCAAAAAAGAAATATATGCACTTGATGTAGAAGTTTATTTCCGGTATAAGATTTGTTTCCGGTATTGTCAAAGAGACTGGTTACTAGTTTTACAACTCTTGCATTGTGGGAAGAAAAGATGGTGGATGCCAGCACATGTTTCTTTGTTAAGCTACTGTTTTGCTGAAAGAGCCACAGATACTTTTAAGTATACTGTTTCTGAATATTTTGCCCAAGGAACATTGGACTCTTTATTCATTGCTGTATTCATTATTAATTTTAGTGAATCGCTGACAAAATGTGCGCATTAAAAGTCTGTGATCCAACGGTAGTGGTTGTCTACTCAACTCTGTAAGATAAGCTGTGGATCTTACACTCGTTGACAAATGTTCTTTGACAAGAAAAAAGTTTACTAAGGATGCCAGCTTTTCCTCCTCAAGAACTGAAAAATTGTAAATTTTGCCTTGCTTAAACGAGCAATTTTTCCTTGTTATTAGAAACTTATCAAGGAAAATTTGCTCAGTCATGTAAACGGCCGCTTCGTTGCCCACTGCCGTGCATGAATCAAAGCTGTTCACAAGCCTCGCAAAAATCATTCAAAGACGAATCGAATTTTTAATATTGGATTAAAATAAGAAAAGAAAGTCATTTACTTAGCTTTCAAGGTCAGTGTGCGGTTTCAAGGAGAATTCTGAATGTTACCAGCTTTGATTTAAAAAAGTCCATATTGCAAGGAAGATGCACGATAATTATTTTCAACCACTGGCACCGTCTGTCAATCTGCACCACGCCAAGTGTTGGTTCGCAATTAGCGCCGAAATGCTACAGCCAATTACAATCAACAAGCGAGCAGCTCCGAGCCAAAAATGCATAATTGTATTCCCCCAGAATTATGCAAAAACACCTGTAGGTGTGATTACACGAGACATTTTTCACAATCTGAAAATTCATTAGTGCTAGATGTCTTCAAGTGCCAGCTAATTTTACTGCATTGTTGACCTTTGATCGTGACAACCACGAAAGAAAAAGAAAGAAAATCGAGGTTGAAGACTTTCTTTTGGTGCAGCGATGCTCTTTGTTATCCCCGTTTTTAGTTTCTTTTATTAAGGGTGTGTTTTCACGAGGTCTGGTTCGACCAGGATGGTATCATTCCAAAGATCGAAATTCTCATATGCTGAACTAATGCAACTGAGCGAGAACAATATAATTTGTCCCGGTTTGAAAAAGGAAGCTGTATATAGGATTTTTGTGCGATTATGCCAAGTTTAAATATCGGCACTTGAATTCGTAAATACACGCTTTTTTTAATAAGAACCAGTAAATTTTGCATAGGCTCATTGTTCTTAATTTCAGTTGGCGACTTCGGCCTTGATTTGTTCTTAAACTGTTCTTATTTCTGCGAGAGGTTTTTATTGAATAAAAAACAAAATAAAACATGGTGTTGGAAAATGAAACGGCTTGCGACACACATGTATTGTACAGCTGAATTTATCAGAGGCGAACTACCTTCATTACTTGTTTAGCATCTTAAAAAGTGAATCTTTTTATGCTTTATGCTGCATCGCTAAGTTTTAGTCAATGTTCTACCACAAAAACTATTCCAGTAATCAAGCCACATGCAGCCTGAGCTTGTTCTTAAATTGTTCTTAAATTTTGGCAAATTTGAGCCTCGTTGTTCGTATAAAGTTGTTCTTATAAAAAAAAAAAAAAACGTGTACCTAGTGGTGGGGAAAATTGCGCAGTAAATTAAGAAGTCTTTACTCCGGGTTTGTATACAATTGCATCGTTGAAGAAAGACGGTAGAGTCAGTACAACAGACAGTAATTAAGTTATATCAGCATTATGTTTTATCCTCTTGTACAATTTTTAATTTACAATTAAGTTGAGAAAAAAAAACACAAAGAACTTAAATTTACTGATATTAAATTTGCCGCACTCACAGGTGACAAGAAAAAACGTTTGCTGAGCTCGCTGTCTTAAAAGAAATAGCAATTCTTTATTATGTAATAAGGAGCAACTCCTTGTCAAATTAGTTGGAGTTGATAGCTTTGTAGCTCGCGAGGTGTTCTGTTGCTCAAGTGTCAAATACCAGCACAAAACAACCTATAGCCATGGCGAGTGAACATCGTTCACTGGGCGCTTTCCATTCGAAGAAAATTTTGATAATTCTGGTCCGAATTCAAATGGAACACGACAATTTTGGGTAAACATTTTCGAAAATTTAGGACAACCTCTGATTCTTGTCCTAAAACTAGAAATGTTGGTATTTTTGAAAACTTTGCGTGCCATTTGATCGCTTCCGGTTTTATTTTTTTGTTCCAGGACCTCAGCCGTGCTAAATTCCTTCAATGTCGTGTTCCATTTGACCACTGAAATTTCTGAAAATTCAAACCGGAATGTTTTGTTGAAAGGAAAGCGCCCTAGTTACAAGCGATAGCACTTCTTTACTGCGGTAGTAAGGAGAAAACGTCTTGTTAAATTAGTTGGTTTTACAACTTTGTCGTTCGCAAGGTGTTCTGTTTGCTAAAATGTCAAATATCAGTACAAAACAACCTGTAACCTTGGCGACTTAACATCGCTTTCACAAAGAATCTGCTCGTTCAATCACCTAAACAGCAATAATATATTTAGCCTAAAGGCCATTCCCACTTAACTTCATGTTTGCAATCATCAAACAACCCTCATTTTACTGCTGTTTTTATTCATTGATATGATGTTTCATCAAGTTTTTTTTTAGAAATTCGAAGCGGCATCCAATTCAACGTAACGCCATGAAGTCCAATATATGAAAATATAAGAACTGATATTTTTATTACTTAATAACCGAAAGAAAAATAGAAAAAGTCTCATTAATCAAGTTTATGAAAAGATTGAAATGTAAAAAAAAACTAAAAATTGAAAAAGCAAATTACGTTCTTTTATTGAGAAAGAATTTGAAAAGAGGTCCTGGTTGATTTTTTTATCAATCGATTTCTGCGCCTCTCGGCTAAAAATATTTGCAACTTTCTAGAAATAATTATATAATATGGTCGGTTTTCGCAAACAAAAATCGCCGACACGATTTTGATCGGCACACTTTGACGAGTTGACGAAATTAAAAAGATAACAAACACTGTAACCCGTTGCCCTGT
>JAOCPT020073076.1:0-14294 GCA_026546935.2 Palythoa grandiflora | reverse complement strand
TAATTGTTAATTATACTTGTATATTTCAATACATCTAATATTGGGATCTTAACTCATTTCCTGTAAAACACCAAAAAACGTCTTTATCTTTATCTTTAGCCATGTTAACCAAAGCATAAATTACCTTTAAGGCATTAGTGGGAATTAGAAAACCAAGTGGGGTTGTACCCCATTGTTGAACAAAAAAGCACAAATTAGGTCATTGGTGGAAATTAGGAAAGGATACGGGTGTCTGCAACTTAAAAACTGGAAAAAGTTTTTTTGGAGGTCAGCTACGTTTGGGTTATTTCTTAGTTCTGTTGAGTTATTTTATTAGACATGACCAAAATCATATTCTTATTTACAGTCAAGATGATCTTGACAAGGTGGATGAATCAAGCGTTGCTGAGGTACTGTAACTGTACCGTGTTCATGTATAATTATGAGTAAGAGTTGCACAAACTTGTTTTTACCAGTGTGTTTTGAATCTGAACTGATAAAAAAACAGATTGATTTTTACAAACAATTTATGTGATAGATGTGGAGCTGCTCTTTGACTAGCAGTAACCGAAACTACATTAAGCCCCCTTTTTTGTAATTTTAATATCTATCAGCTATTTTTTTTTTCAAGTTTCAAGTTTTTATTGTTCTCATTGTTCTAGTTTTACATGATTATTCCCGCTGATCCGCAAATAGTAGAACTAGTGGAGGCGGATCAGCCATAATTTAAGTTTATAGGTGATATATAGACATATATTACAATATATATATATATATATATACTCACACAATTATCGATACTTATTCATATACACACATATACATATACATACATACACACACATAACTTAAGAACACCAGAACAGTAAATCTAAATTCACTTGTAAAGTCCTTCCCTGACGAGTGGGAGTATAACACCAATCCCACGAAACAGATCTGTCGGAAGTAAAACAGAACGATGATTTGATCTATTTATTTATTTATTTATACTCGCTCCGATTGCCTCAGGAATTGTTGAGCACTCTTTGAAGATCTATTGAAAATTTATTTCACTTTTATATATATATATATATATATATATGGCAACATTCGACCTTTTTTTATCTTATTTTTCAGCCCCCCTGCCCTTCCCTCTCCAGGAAATGTATGTTAGATAGCCCCCTGTTAATCTTTTCGCAATGCACCTTTGGCTAGTTTGATCCACGGGTTTTTTAATGTTTCTCTCCATTTTCTTGGCTTTTACTTCTGTTTTAGCATAATTATTATTAAGTCATAATATGACAGATGGGCTAACATTTCAGAAAGCTTGTTAATATGTATTTCCAAGGCAGGAGTTGAACTATACTATAGCATAGCATGTTCAATTTCCCATTTTTGGTTTTCAAAATTGTTAAAAAATGGCTCTTTCATTGAATGTTTCAAGGCATGTTTTTCGGAAACACAACTGTCTGAAATGCAGGAAATAAGAAGACTCCAAGAATCCATATGAGCAAGTGACTGATGAATGTTATAAATTACATTCATACAATTTCTCTTAAGATTTTACAGCACATGACAACTGTAAAATTAATGCAGATAAAAAATCAACTTCTGCCTAAAACGTAAAAAAAAAATCAGTAATTCACAGAGCTAGCTAGAGGCATTTAAAATTTCTAAAGATTTTTTGTTAAATGAAAAATAAAAGAAAAAAACGGAAGTTGGGGACACTATATTCTAGCAGGAGCCCATGAATAGAAATCTCTGTATGCATTAATTAACAATATGCTTGAGTCAACCTTTGCACATCTTGTTCTATTTTTAGAACTACATTTTCAGAAGGAGGTGCAATTCAATTTAAAATTTCATACATTTTTCACTTCTGTGAAAAGTTTCACACATCTTTCACATGCATTTCACACATGACATATATATATATCATGTAAAAATCCTGCTTTATTCTGATTGGGCATTTTGAACGGTCCACATGAATCTCAACCACATAAGCACAGCATTCTGAAAATAAAGATGTGCAAAAAGTTGACTCAAAGGGCTAGTGTGGGAGATGGAGGCTCCCATTCATCATGATTCATTGGCTCCTTATTCTAGTTAGGTTAGTTACACAATGACAGAAAAGAAAGATGTTTTAGTTTACCTGGTATTAATAAAACTGGATTTTTATAATTTTAACACCAATAGAAAATTCATATAAATTTTTTTATCTTGGGTAATAAACTAAGTTCTATTCACTGACTGTACTCCTAAATTTAAGCATGTAATATAATATGCTAAATTTCAAACCATGTTAAAGTGTATATGACCGTAATAAGCTTTTGTTATACTGAAATTTTATTTATTTCTAATTCAAATTTTTGAAAAATGAACTAATTTAGAGTTTTGGATGGACACAATGGCTGATGACGTCATATAAGTGTGTTCTTGTCTGCATGCCAAGTGAAGCTTACTGTGATAAGTTGCGGTGCAAAGTATTTTGCTCAAAATTGCTACAAAAAAACACTGCAGCAGCATACATGTTTAGCATTCACTGTTTGCTGGCCATGGGGTTGACTCACTTACTTGACGTCATAAGCCTTTGTAGTACCCAGCTATACCCAGCCTCCACAAGCATGCCCAAGGGTTAAAAATGGCACAAAATCTCTACTTTTGAATGGCCGAAACACTAGTTAGGATAGCAATACAAGGTCTTTCTTTGTTCATCCTATGTTTTCTTATAGTAACACCAAATTCTAGCTCCAAAACTAAAAAAAATTTGGGCTCATATACACTTTAAACACAGGTATTTGATGTTCTGTATAGCCTTTTTTGCAGTGTCAAGCTAAACGTCACAGACACATAAAAAATTATTTTGGTCCTGTTTACACTTAGAACGAAACAATCTGCCTTGCAATAAGAAAGAAAATGTGCACGAAATAGTTGTAGTGTAAAATATCTTTGTCACTTATGTTTAGTACAAGTACAATGACACTGCATAAATAGAGGAACAACAGGAAATCGTTCTTCATTTAAAGCCACTCTAAATAAGGAAAACTAACAAGTTGGACTCTAAAAATATTACATAAAGTTTCTTTAAAAATATAACAAACTGTTTTTCTAAAGTTGTGTACCATTTTGTTTAAACTATATCAAACAAATCGATAACAATTTCAGAAATACACAAGAAATCAAAAGATGTTAGTTTAATTTTAATGACGTTTGCCTTTTACATAATAACAATATGTAAAATATACGATATATATGTTTTAGTTGTAATATCTCTGTTCATTTTGCCCAAATGATAATTAACGACGACAGCGTTTACTAAAAGAAAGCAATAAAGCTTTTTATTGGGAGTGAATACAAAAGGTACACCCTAAAATATGTTTTTTTTTGTGATCACATAGGGCAAGTTTTTCCGAACGCATCTCAATGGTTTTCAAGTGAAATACACAACGAATGATACAATTAGTCTCCTCACTCCGGTGACAAATGTTAAATTTTGCTGGGTCGGAATCGAATGAGCCATGGCAGATAAAACTCTCGCTGTTGATCAAAAATATAAAACAACTTACGAAATTTCTCTGATGTGTTCCAAATTGTCTCTGGCAGTAAGAAGTCATCGTAGCAATTAATTGTGTTATCTTTGCCAAAGACCGAGATTTAATACTCTCAACTTTGGTAAATGCATCAATTTCTCCATACCACGTTTCGTAACTTTAGTACAACCGTATAGATCAATATTTGTTATGCTACTAAGATGTTCCGCTATACACGACAGACTTCGATCTGTAACTTGAGTGCACTGACCAATGTTTAGGACGCGTAAATCTCGCAGACTCTTCGAAAGTTTACAAAGTCCTTCATCAGTAATTCTACACGAACTGAGCTCCAAGTTTTGAACGACGTATAGTCCATTAGAAATATGATTCAACGAAGCATCTCCGATCTTATCGCAAAAGCTAACGTCCAAACTTGTGAGGTTTAAAGCTCCGAGCGCCAGATGTGCAATTCCATCGTCGCCGATTCCTTCACAAGAACGCAGGTTTAACTCTCGTAGACTACGAAGAGTCGAAAGATGCGAAAGTCCACTGTCTGTTATGCCACAGCAAAAACTTAGATTCAAACATTCAAGGTTTAACAAACCTTTCGAAATATTTCGCAAAGCGTTATCAGTTATTTTCTGACAGTCTTGTAAACACAAGTAAGTCAAATTCTTGTTTCCTGGCACGTTGGCAGATTGGTTCGAATTCAAGCCCGCAACGTGCGCGATTCCAGAGTCTGATATATGCCGACAGCTTCTCAAATTAAGATATCTAAGCCTTGGCAAGCCCTCGGCACAATAATTTAAACCTGTATTGGTGATATTACAGCACCCTGCCAGATCCAGCACTTCTAAATTGCTTAGAAATCTTGCGATCTTGTCGATACTCGTGTCCGTGAGCTGTTTACATAAACTTAAGTTCAATACTGTCAGATTGGGAAGCTTATAGTCTTTGCCAATAGCGCTACTGATTCCGATGTCTGTCACATTGTAGCATCCTTTTAAATTGAGGCTCTCTAAATCAGGCAAGTTCTGAATCACGTATTTCAAGCTTTTATTTAAACTCAAAATACGAATTTTTCGAATGCCACGCTTTGCCAGTGAAGGAAATAGGAACGGATTTGACCTTCGAAGATGGAGTCTCGCTTGAACACCGCGCCACACAAACCTGTTGTACGCCGCCTCCCTCCAAGCAGAACATACTTGTGCAACCCTTCCTTTGTCTCTGGCGTCCAAATAGCTGAATATTATAGCCAAAATCTCTGGAAATAAACAGTGGATCGTTAGTCCAAAGCTTTCTTTCATAGCTTATCCCTGGCCGTTCGCGGTCGGACCTTCATTGGAAATCGATCAGGCATTTCAAAGCGCTTCTGGCCTTCTTTGTTTCAATCATCACGTGTCTTATGCTTTACACTGTGAATGGTTCTCAAACAATAAAAAGCTATTTCAATATCCTGTTTGAATTCTTTCATTTCCTCTACAGAAACTGCTTGCAGACTGTTTTAGAAGCAGTGAAAGAACACAACTGTTTATTCGGTTTTCTTGTTGATATGATTTTCTTAACGATTTTATGGCTTTGAACAGTTGATTATATTTGATAATATTTTTTTGAAAGAGTTCAATGTTCCACTGAATGTTCAAGACGTTTCGTGACGATTCCACACCATGCTTCACCCAAAACGGAAGTCAACGAAGTCTGAATCTTGTCTTGTCCTTACTAACGCCCCGGGGGCTCGACCTTTTTACATGTACGGAATTATAGTTTGGCATAATAAATGCACGTTTAGCGCCGAATTTGAACCACTGAAAATTCTAAATTATTGTTCAGTACAAATGTATAATTTCCACGTGGGAGGCCCTGCACTTCTCTGTACTATTTCAGTTAGGCATTTTGAGTTTGCGTCAGAACTGTAAATTACTAATACTCTTGAAGTTTGCTAACACTTTTCAATACGTTTTGCGTGTGTATGTGTGTAGTAGTATGAATACAGGTGACGTCATAGAGTTAAAGATTAACGACCACTTATGAGAACTGGTGCCGTGACTGCACGGTCAGCTTTTTCATATGCCGAATCTAATGCAAATGAGGTAGAACAATAGAAAATACACTTTAACATTAGATTCGGCACAAAGGTTTTTTGTTTTTTAAATCAAGGTCAAAAAGTAACTTTAGTGTAAGTTAGTCCGTTTGGGAATTTCTTGCAGACGTACTAATATGTTTATTTCAATGTTATATATTAATGTACTTATTGGTAAATTTTAAACTTATTTATCTTAAAAAAGTAGCAATTAGTTAGATATCATAATTATAATTTAAATAATCTAGAATAGTATTTGTATTTAATATTGAATTTTAAACTTATTAATCTTAAGAATGTAATTATTAGTTAGATACTGTAATTATTGCAGGTGAAGAGCCTCTAGTTGTGGGATACACTGTAATAAACCTTTATTATTATTATTATTATTATTATTATTATTATTATTATTATTATTATCATTATTATTATTAAGTTGGCTGTTCAACTTAAGTTGGAGTTCTTGAACAGTCTGGGGGCATTTCAGCTTGGTTGCATTGAGTTTCTTGACAATTTTCTGCCCCTGTGGTCTTCTCTTGGGCTGGATGACGAGATTTAGTCTGGAAACCCTCAGCCGGTGATCTGTTCAGCAGTCTGCACCGCACATGGCCTTAGCCATTTGCACATCCTGCCTGTCCCTGGCCCTAGTGATTACGTAGTCTATGAGATGCCAATGCCGGGAGTGGGGGTGCATCTACAAAGTCTTTTTACGGTTGGTAGGCGGAACATGGTGTTGGTGATTGACAGGTCATGCACGGCGCACAGTCTGAGCAGGAGAAGTCCGTTGCTGTTCCATTTGCCCACTCCATGTTTTCCAATGACTCTGTGCCAGGCTTGGTGGTCGGTGCCAACAAGTGCATTGAAAACGTCAAGTGAGATGAGTTTATCGGACTGAGGGACCGATGAGATAAGGCGTCAAGCTCATCGTAGAACTTGTCCTTGTTCTCCTCAGGGTTGGTCATTGTTGGGGCATAGGCACTGATAAGGGTAAGACTCTTCTTCTGTCCCAGTAGTAGCTGCAACTTCATCAGCCGTTCGTTTAGGCCCTCAGGAATGCCTGCAAGGTTCTGAACGTATGATTTTTTGATGGCAAATCCCACACCTGCCTCACGTCGCTCTTCACTGCTGCGACCACTCCAAAAGAAGGTGTAGCCGCCACCAGATTCTGTGAGTTGACCTTTGTCGGCAAAGCGTGTTTCGCTGAGTGCAGCAATGTCTATCCTGTAGCGAGAAAGTTCCCTATCCACTGATGCAGTACGTCTCTCGGACCTGTCCGCTTTGGCATTGTCCAGCAGTGTTCTGACGCTCCATGATGCCGAAGAGAGCATCTTTGTCTTCTTTTTTCTTGAGTTTCGACCGCTGAGGGGGATCCCCGTCAGCCGCGGTATGCTAACCAGGGTGTAGTAAGGTAGGCTATTTTTAGGGCACCTTTTCTAGCCCTGTTATCATGCTTCGAAGGCGAGTAGAGTGATCCTGAAAAGAGCTACTCAGGAGGCTGCCGAACTCCGTGCTGCCTTGGTCCAGTGAAGAACGACCACTTGTCCTGAGCCGCCTCTGTGTAGGGTCACGACTACAGCTCCCAGTGTATCCTCACCTTTTGCTTCGTCGCTTCCCCATCGCCAAAGGACTTGTGGGTTGACAGGATGATGATGTCATGACTTGCGCGTGAATTGGATTATAGTGAGGGAGACTTGGGCAGGATCAGCCTCACTCTCTTGTCCTGATACCTTTGGGCCCATTGGCAAGACAGAGTCAAGACGGCTGGGGACTGACCAGGATGCAGGAGCTGCCGGAAGGTGGCACTGTGTACCATTCGATCGCCTTAGGGGTTCCCCTCCTGGTTTTCTGTCAGGGTTTACTCCCTTAGCCTTTTCCTCTCCCTTGGAGCCTACAAGGCAGTAGAGCTATTTGACCCATTGACAGGTCACCCAGCAGGACTAACCTACACTGGAATGAGATGGGGGAGCCGGTTGAGTCGCCAACCACCGGACCCGCGACAGGTAGTACTAGGTTTTCGTGGTACCAGTAGAAGTCAAGAGACTGACCTGACCTGAATTGGTATTTATATACAAACGAAGTGACCTCAAGAAAAACTCGACCACAACTTTTAGGTTTTGTTTTCAATTTCTCACAACTACTTTTAATATATGAACGCGCGGCGTACGCACGAAAAGTGGGGACTCGATTGCATGCTGCAATTCATGCGTGTAAATGTACTGCTGATTTAGTGTTACTTATAGTTCCTCAAAGAACCTCGGCCTAATTGTAGTTTTAAAATTTTTGTCAAAACATGTTTCTTTTCTTTTTCGTTCTGAGAATTAAACCAGAGAAAAGCAAAAAGCAATATTAACTGCTCACTTCAAACAACGTTCACTTGGACTCGAAGTTGAAGGAGGGATTTGTAAAATTGCCTCTCGAGATCACGGCCAAATTGTGCTTGCTGCTGAAATAGCGACATTTGGATTTTCTTGAATGGAGACATTTTGCTTAGACTGTTAAATTGTATTGACTTCAGTGTTTTACATAACATTGTTCTTAATTAAGATTAACCACAAAAGTTAATAGGAAGGACTAAGGCATCTTGCTTTGAGAAAAGTTCATTCAGTGGAATCAAAGTTCACGTATACAGTACACGAGCTTAAGTTGTTTACAGCATCATTGTCTCCCGAAATCACTGTAATTGTACAGCTTCAGAAAACGACTCGTGGTGAATCAAATGTGTTTTATAAAACACACAGGAGTCTTAATCGATTGGGAAAGTTATGGACTGATTTAATTAATAGAAAAGACCTTTTGTTTGACTCGCACCCATTCCTCAAGTGTCGATTGAGGGCGGTTCTGATCGAGGTAAGTGTTGCTTTTTAGTAAAACAACTATAATTTTGAATACTAATATAAACTCGTAAAGTTTCTTTTAAATATCGTTGGTGTTGGTTTTTAATTCGCTTTAATATATTTGTTGCAAACTGAACCAGTCTGAAATGAGTCAGAAAGTAAAAATTAATGCCTCACATTTATAAAGAAACACTTAAAACAACTTGTATGGTTTGAAATGTACATAATTCTATTCATCCAACCATGCTTTGCCTCGGAAAACTTAAATCAAAACTTTTTTTCTTGGTATTTCTGGAATTGTATTTAACTATATTTGCAAAATTTCATCGTCCGTGACGGTCACAAAATGAGATTTTTCAGCTGCCATTTCGACACAAACATTATCCCGAGATCTAGATATCGAACCAATTAGATTACGCCATCTAAGGAGGTTCCCGCGCAGGTATATACTAATATCTAGTAACTAGTATAGTATCTGGTATCTAGTATCTAGTATCTAGTATAGTATCTGGTATCTAGTATCTAGTATCTAGTATCTAATATCTAATATCTAGTATCTAGTATAGTATCTGGTATCTAGTATCTAGTATCAAGAATCTTGCATCTGGTATCTGGTATCTAGTATCTAGCATCTTAGCATCTATTATCTGTATTTTAATTTTTATTGTCTAATATTAAGTGGTCTACTATCTAGTGATCTACTACCTAATGATTTGGTATCTGTTGCAGTAGTAATAAGCTTTATTGGAGTGCTATAATATACATTACATATTGCCAAAGCATATTCTTTTGCAAAATCTTCTTATGATCAGACAAAAATGAATTTACAATCTGTAATAACACTAACGCTAAATAAGAAAAGCTACACAAAATATAAATATAACAATAACTAGAGGGGGTAACAAGTTTTCTCATTAATTGAAAAACACTTGCTTATAAATTGAACTAGATAATGTGATGCTTTTTGATTACCTGAGGAGAAAGTATCTGTGATAATTTTTTTTAGTTGTAACGTGAAAGACGTTCACTAACTTTTCGAAGTATGCACATGTATCTAATAATTGAAAAAATATTAAAATATTAAAAAGTATTTGGATGATATTCATCCTCACTTCATTTAGTTCACAGTTTTGACATATTCTTATTGTACAGGGTATCGTTGCGTTACAATATCTTCCAGTCTCAATTAAGAGCAAATGGTTGCTGGTTCTAAGTCTTTAAAAGATCTCTTTTTCATTACAGTTCAAGTATACGTACGTCTACAAATTAAATAGTTCTTACTCATTCTATAAATATTTAAGCTTTGCAGAATAATTAAATTTATCTTGCCAAAATCTAAGAAATTTTAATTTTTCTATAATTCTTTTTGCGATAAAGAACCTTTTTTATGGTTTTCTGAAACAGCACAAAACTGTAGCAATTCACTAAACCTATTTCTTTATATAGCTTTTTGCCAGTTTTGAGCTAATTTCGTTAGATATTGATAGAAGCTTGTTTAACAGTTGCATTTCCTTTTGATTTAAGATAAATGTTATACTTCATTACTTGATTTATTTTAGACAACAGCAGTGGAATTCTCCCCGTTTCTGGTATCTAGTTAACAATTATTCCAGGAGCGCGCGTTGGATATGAGATGGCAAATAGCCAACGAGGTGCGAAGCGCCGAGTTGGCTATAAATCATCTCATATCCAACGAGCACGATGGGAATAATTGTTTTATTAAATTTAATGAGCTTTCTGACACCTTTGATTCTTAAAACTTTCTCAGCTTCGCCTCCTACACAAATATTTCAGCTTGGCAGCACTCTCCATATAAGGTCATTCGGTATATGAGCTGATAACCGAGATTGAGTGAACCAATCAGAACGCGAGAAACGCAATATTCGAGTATCTTATAATCTTGGATCTTGTACCTGAACGGCGGCGTGGTTGGCACAGTGGTAAGATCTCTGCCTTCTAAGACAACGTCTCGGGTTCGGGTTGAACCCCGGTTCAGCCGAGTACTGAACATTTGTGTGACCTTCTTTTACGCCAAAGTTGACTCAGCTTGTCCTTACCAATTTCTATCCATGAATTACAAACCTATAAATTGAAGTTTAACGGTATAATGTAGTAGCGCTGTCTCGCCAACTGGTGTCAGAACCTTTGGCCTCTGCTTTGCCATACGATTGACGGCAGACTGAAGCCGACTCCAGAGGCAAGGAAAAATGTAAAATTGGATAGGTAGAGAAAAAATTTCAGAAAATTAATTTCAACGGATATTGACAAAAACTAAATTTTTTGCCTCATTCTTCACGAAGCGAAAAAACGAGGTTCACATTGGCCAAAACATTTTTCAGCAGTAACAAATTAAGAACAAGCTAAGGCTGAGGCTTGATAACTGTGAATTTTTTCTGTTAGCAACTTGACTGAAACGTATCTCGTAACTAATTTAATTTAGCATTAGCAATACAGTATAGTACAAAACACAAAAAGATTCAAAACACAAAAAGATTCACTGTAGTCTAAGCCCTAAGGACTATTTAACAGACAATGAAGGTAGTTCACCTCTAAATTCAGTCGTACAATACATGTGTGCTGCGAGTCGTTTTGTTTCCAATATCTTGTTTCTAATTTTCGTTTTCTTCAATAAAAACCACTCGCAGAAATAAGAACAAATTAAGACTCAAGTCGCCAAAATATTGAGAAAAATGTGCCTCAGCCGCAGAATGTAGTAGTTCTTAAAAAAGCCTGTATAGCAATTGTGGTCCTCTTCGATTACGAAGGACAAGTTCTATTAACTAATAACTAATACTATACTACAATGTTATAAAGCCGATTTCTTATGTTCCCTTTTAGGCCGGAAAATTCGTCTGAATTTGTGGGAAGGAATCGACATGGAACTCCCCGTGACCTTAGCCGTTTTGCTTCTTGCTAACTCTTGGGTGGCTTTGCATTGTGCTAACGTAACAGGTAGCTCTAACGAAACAAAAATTGCCGTTAAGTCACTCTGCGACAGGGAGATAGCCTTTGCCGAGCTATGCCACCAGACGAATTGTAACCAGAATGCCTCATGCAACATGCATTGCACAGTCAATAGTGCAATGAATACAATGAAAATAAAGCGATGCTCCCAGTCATGCAGCGAACACTATTGTCCTGCCAATATGACTTGTCATGTACCTGACGAGTGCATGCAAAATTGCAATGGATTTTGCGATCAAACTATGATGAAATGCAACAAATCTTCATCATGCACGCAGGTATGCAACAAAGGCTGTCCAAAAATGCAATGCACGTCACCAAGTTGTACTCAAGAATGCGATAATGGTGATTGTGTGATGGAGTGTACCAAGGATGTTAAAAAGTGCATCCAAAATTGCAAACATGGCTCTTGCAAAATGGTTTGCGATGCCAGCACGTGTGAGCAGGACTGCAACGAAGAAGCAAAGTGTACCATTATAAGGAGAGGTGAGCGAATAGTTGCAACCGTTGAGCACAAGACGACAACAAAAATGTTTGAAGATACAGACGATGTCCAAGCAACCGAGCCAACGCCCTCGAATATAGGTCCAATATTTTACACATCTCCTCTTTTCATGTTAAATTTTATTTTGTTAAAGCTTGCTTTTTAAACAAGTAGGATATAGTTACCTGAAATATCATTTAGTTTAACACTGGAATACATCCCACTAGCTCTCTTTTAGTCATAGCACTTCACCGTTTGAAGTGCAGACGATGCATGCACATAAAACCCTATTCTTTACGTTGATAAATTAAGTGAGATTTTAATCCTTTTGTTAAAATGAACATCCAATCTGATTTAGCGGAGTATAGACAATATAAAAGTGCGTTCTTTTTGAAAAATGTAAATTCAGATTGTCAAACCAGGATTGTTTGGATTTATGGAACAAATGGAACGCAAAATCCAAAACCGGATTTTCAGAAAACTTTGTGCTTATGTTTCATTAGTCGAGACAAAAATCCCATTTGAGATTGGTAAATGAAATGCGAAAACGCAGAGAATCTCAATCCAGATATTGGCTTTAACCCTTACAGCCCCAGGCAAATTTCAACCTGCAACTTCTCCTTACATAACTCAAACAAAACGATACAACTGGTAATAAATAAGAATTAAGAAATTGATCAAGTGAAATAAGCTGTGGAAGTTGAAAAGCCAAATTCTCTCAAACTGCTAGTATTGAAAGTATGGAGCTCAGTTGGGAGAATTTACCAACACATCATTTGTCGTGTTTGGGGCTGAAAGGGTTAATCTAGAAAATTCAAGATCGAGAGTGGACTGTTTGGGTTATAATCCAAGATTGGATTTTGGGTGAAAAAGACAAATGGAGCACAAAATCCAGATTTCGATTGTAAAATTCAGATTTGTATTTTACAAAAGAAACGCGCTCTAAACATTACATGATTAATTATGCATGATTCACATTAAAAGGTGTCAACAAACAAATAAACCAAATAAAACTCAAGTCTTAAAAGTTATAACCTGTGAGATGATTGCGTTGGAATCACTTATTGGAAGTGAAACATTCTACACTAAAACCACGTGATTTGTGAGGAAAACAATGTTTAATTCGGGCGCAGCGGTAAGAGCTCTGTCTTCCCGCCATAATATAGCTAATTACGAGCCTAAGTGGCCCATTGGAGCCGGTGCTTATCTCCGGTTTCGGTTGTGTTAAGCGGATGAGAGTCATTGACTCTCCCTGGACGTGACACTAATCCATCGCAGGTTAACCCCCAGCAGAAGCTGGTACTCATTTTACCGAACTCGGGAGGATGGAAAGCTGAGTCAACTTTGGCGGAAAAGAAGGTCACACAAATGTTTAACACTCCGGCGGTTGAGCCGGGGTTCGAACCCGGGACCGTGTGGGTAGAAGACAAAGATTGTATCACTACGTCAATCACATAACTTTTTTTCTGTCCACTATGAAAAGAAAAACGTTTTGTAAAAAATGGTTGCATGCGCATAGCAAAAGAATTTTTAAAAAATAGGGCCTGGGTTGTCCACATTTGGGAATCTGTTTAATAATGTTGAAACAGGGACCAATTTTATTGACTAATGAATGACGTTCATTTCTTCAGGACTCTGGGACCCAATTAGGTCGACTGGTCCAGCCGGCAAGATTGCTTTTAACTCGACACACAAGTCACAAAAGCCAAGGATGTCTAAGAATACGGGGTCCATAGAAGCTTCATAATCCGAAATCCGACCAGCGAAGTGAGTATCGTCCAAAACTCTGCAGCTTATATCGTAATTATTCGCTGTCCCCTGTATTTTTATAATCTGTTAATCCGCGAAATTAGGAAGCAAAATCAGTGAATCCGCGACATTTTTGGGCGAAATCTGTCGACATGGTAAAACAACCTATTCACTCCCCTTCCCCCCAACCACCATAAAGAAGGAATTTCTAAGCTGAACTGCGGGCCTCTATGTATGTTGAACATTGCTTTTATCAGAAGAAAATTCTCGGTGAGAGTAAAGTAAAAATATCTTTATTCTCACTAATAATTTTTATCTGATAAGCTTTCTGCACTTATTGGGTTAAATTAGAAATAACTGAAATTCTAAATAAACTGCTATATGCTATTATTCAAATCATATGCACAGGCGTGCAAAATAAAAACACCATTTATCGTTGAAATGTGTTAAAGTATGTTGGACATTGCTTATAGCAGAAGAAGGAAGGTTTCAAATACCACCCTGCACTCCTTCATTAGTATCCCCTCCCCAACACCATCTGGCTATCCCCTCACCAACACCATCTGGCTATACCCTCCCCAACACCATCTGGCTATACCCTCCCCAACACCGTCTGACTATCCCCTCCCCAACACCATCTGGCTATACCCTCCCCAACACCATCTGGTTATCCCCTCACCGACACCATCTGG
>JAOCPT020072151.1:0-14296 GCA_026546935.2 Palythoa grandiflora | reverse complement strand
TTTTTCTTTACCCACCCCTCATCAACGAACTGGGAACATGAGGTGAATTTTTCCTTAACCCACCCCCTATCAAGGAACTGGGCAAACGATGGGAATTTTTCCTTAACCTAACCCCCATCAAGGAAGTGGGTACACGATGGGAATTTTTCCTTAACCCACCCCCCATCAAGAAATGGGAACATGAGGGGGATCTTGCCTTTAACCACCCACAATCAAGGAACTGGGTACACGAGGGAACCTTTGCTTAACCCAATCGCCATCAAGAAACTGGGAACATGAGGGGGATTTTTCCTTAACCCACCCGCCATCAAGGAACTGGGTACACGAGGGGGATTTTTCCTTAACCCAACCCCATCAAGGAACTGGGAACATGAGGGGGATTTTGACTTAACCCACCCCCTATCAAGGAACTGGGAACATGAGCGGGATTTTTCTTTTACCCACTCCCCCATTAATGAACTGGGTAAATGAGGGGATCTTTCCGTTACCCACCGCCCATTAAGAAACTGGGTACACGAGAGGGATCTTCGATTAACCCCCCTTCCCATCAAGGAACTGGGACCACACGAGGGGATATTTCCTTAATTCTACCCGCCCCATCAAGGAACTGAATAGATGAGGATCTTTCCTTAAATGAATACCAGATTCTGTTGATGGCTAACCTACGACGTTGTATCCCGTCTAGGGAAGTCAATGATTTTCTTCTGCTAAACATTACAGAAACTATCGATTAGCACCAGTTCCAGTGGGGTTCGGAATGTTAATTAGCTTATAGTTCCCATGGCACTTAAAGAATAAAAAATCATGAATTTGAAAAAGATGGATATTTTTCTAGTTTTTAGATTAAAACAAGTTCTTCAGTCTATTATAGTAATAAAATTAAAAACATGCTGGAAAAATGTATAAACCAACAAATGAATTTAAAAACTTCGTTTGTGAAGAAAAATTATGCAGCAAAACAAGGTATACTGTTTAACCGTGAACTATTGACAAACGCACAAACCTACCTCAAAATTACGAACAAGACTTTTGACAAACAAGAAAGTTCCTCCACCTCCTCTGAGCTGATGGTAATATCTGACAACAGCAAACAAAAATAATAGAATATAAATAAATAAGTATTTTACTGAAGATGACCGCACGGTCGAAATAGTTTTAACACTTTTATCACATTTTATACTTTTAGCCAAAAATTTTTAACTTTAATTTTACAAGCAAATGTTATGACAAATAAATAAGTAACTACCTGGTATCCTAAAATCGCGATAGGTAAATTTCCAAAGATTTCCGAACACTTCCAAAGATTTCTAGAAAATCTTAGAATATCGAAAAATACATAAAAAACAGTTTTAATTAGAATGGAAAAAATTTTTGGATTACCTTTTAAAACAACTTTACACACTAAACTACGAGAATTCCAGTTTAAGATTCTAAACAGAATTCTGTTTACAAACAGTTTACTCTTTAAAATCGGAAAAATTGATTCTCCTCTCTGCTATTTCTTTAAAACAGAAAATGAAACACCAGAACACTTATTTTTCTCCTGTCTAATCATTCGCGAATTCTGGAACGAAGTTTATTTAACCTTAAAGAATCTCAAAATGACTTTAAACCCTCTGGATATCAAAGATGTTTTCTTTGGAATTTATGAAAAAAGGGAACATATCCTCTTAATAAACCATTTCATTTTATAAGGAAAATTTTTTATTCACTACTGTAAAATTAGCAAAAGTCCATTATCGCAAAAACTTTTTATACAACGAATAAAATTGTCATATGACCTAGAATATATGATTGCAAAAGAAAAGAATAACCTGGAATACCACAACAAAAAATGGGATGCCTTCTCTCAAGTAATTAGAAACAATTAACTGCCTCTAACAACTAACTAACTAACAAGCAAAAAAAAACATTTTTGGTTATTTTTACATGAATGCAACTAGTTACTAGGATTTTATTTATTTTCTACCCGCTGTAATTGTTTACAATTAAATTATTATTTAATGTATGAATTATGTCTTATTCTTTTTTTTCTCTCGCTCCACTATATGTATTAAACAAAAAATGTAAAAAAATATAATAAAATAAGAAACAGTTTTCTCTCAAGAAATTAAAAACAACTGCCTCTAACAAACAAACAAACAAATATTTTCTGTAGCTGAATTACTAGGGTTTTACAATAATGTTGGACTGCATCATACAGTTTACAATATTATTTAAGGATAAATGCCCCCTGTGACCAAGGACAGACCACAACACCGAGCGATAAACCTACTCTTCTCGACAAGTGTGTGGGTTCTTTTAAGTCCCCCAATTGAACGTTGGGAAATTAGGAGACTAGACCAATGGTTTAACGTCCCTGTTCATGGACGGTGGGGTGAAAGGAGGCCACACAAATGTTCAACCCTCAGCAAGGCCAGGGATCGAGGCTGGGGATTGAACCCGCGGCCTCACCCTTGGAAGTCAAAGATCTTACTAACTGAGCCAAGCTCGCACAAACCCAGACGATCAAACTCCACAACGTTATAGAATGAGTTACCATATTTATTTGAAGAAGAGGCCCTCTCGAATAAGTACCTCCACAAAAGTGCACATATTGAATAACCCCTCGATTAAGCGCCTCCTTCTTGCCCCAAAATAAGTACCGTGAAATCAGTCACTGCCCATTATCATCATATTTATTTGTATAAGAGCCCCTCTCGAATAAGTGCCTGCATAAAAAGTCCAAATATTGAATACCCCTTCGACTAAGCGCCTCCTCCTTGCCCCAAAATAAGTACTAGACCAATCGTGAAATCAGTCACAGCTCATAGTACCACACAACTGGCAATAAAGAGAGTTGTGTAAATGCTACTACTGTTGCTCAATATTCTTAGACTGATCGTCATGATGGATGTTTGTTTTATATTTGAAGTTAATAAATTTTCTCTATAATTCGAATATCTTTGCGGCTAAATTGGTGACAATTTAATAAACACCTCCCTGAAATAAGCTCCCCTCTCATATAAGCCCTTCTAAAAAACGAATAAATACGGCACATATCAAAATCTTTAAATCACCTCACTCACTTTTTATCAAAGGTTAAAATGTGCGGATCACCGGCCGAAGAACAGGTTGAATGACCACAGTCTATGGTTTGCACCTATAAGAAGAGTTTTAAATTTTAAATTTAGCTAGCTAATGTTAAATTAATTTGCGAGCCTTAATGGTCCATTGGACCCGGTTTCTGTAGTGTTTAGCTCTTGAGAATCATTGACTCCCCTGAACGGGCCACTGATATAATCATATCACAGGTTAGCCCTAAGCAGAAGCTGGTACTCATTTTAACGACCTTGGAAGGCTTGAAAGCTGAGTCACTTTTGGTGAAAAAGGTCATGCAAATATTCAACACTCGGATGAGCCAGGATTTGAAGACGGGACATTGTGATTGGAAGACAGAGATCTTACCACTGCTCCAACCACACCACCGTTAATATAAATTTAGCTGATTGACTATTATCATTACATTGTCCCATGTAACAGAACCAACAGAGGTCTGGATTCCGAATTCCTGTGTTAGTACATAACATGAATGGAGAATAGGATATGAAAATAAGAAGAAACGACAATCAAAGGCCATGGTTAGATTTTACGTGCATATATTTGCGATCTCCTGGAAGAGATGGTTTTTACTCTTAGTGGATGATTCAGGTAAACAACAGAACCCATGATTTTAGTCAAGGCCTGAGTTCACAGTCCCCAAGGGCTTCATCAGCCCCATGCTGTTCCTGGTGGCACTCTATTGGATCAAGCAAAAAAACAATGCCAGAAGAAGACATAGGAATTCAGTGGATACATACAGAGAGGCTAGAAGACCTAGATTTTGCCAACGACCTGGTACTACTTAGCCAAAGCATTACCCACATGAGGAGAAAAGTTGAGCGACTAGAAACCAATGCTGCCCCAGTGGGTCTCCTCAATATTGCCGCCAAGACCAAGGAAATGTGAGTTGAAACAACCAGCAAAGCAAGACCAACTGAAAACCGTGGACAGGCACTGGAACTGGTAGAACTTTACTTACATTAGAAGTGTTGTAGAACTGTGCAAAATGCTTTCGCAATGTTAAAAGCTGTATGGTGATTAAGGAGAATCTCTCTTAAGACAAAGCACGATCTTCCGATAAAACGTAAAAGCTGTCCTGTATGGGTAGGAGACTTGGAGCCTGACCCAACGGACCATAAAGAAACTCCAGTCAGGAGAATCCAGAATCTAGTCAGGGGAATCTAGAATCCAGTTAGGGAAATCCAGAATCCGACCAGGGGAATTCCAAATTTAGTTGACTACCAGAATTTAGTCAGGGGAATCCAGAACCATTTGCAGTAACCAAGAATTTAGTCAAGGAAATTCAGAATTCACGAGGGAATCTAGAAATTATTCAAATTAATCTAGAAAGTGTTCAAAGTACTCTAGAAATTATTCAAGGGAATCCAGAATATAGTCAAGAAAATCTAGATTCTAGTCAAGGGAATCCAGAATTCATTTAAGGAAATATGGAATCCAGTCAAAGTTAAACGGAACTGGGCCCATTTTGGTTCATCTGAGATTGAATAAAAAGAGAATAAACAAATTAATCTAGAAAGTAAATAAAGTAATCTAGAGATCTAGAGATTTTCTTACGCTTGTGCTTATGCCTATTTTGTTTCGGTTCACGCATAGAATTCTTATGCTTATGTCTATGCTTATGCTTATGCTTATGTCACAGTGTGAACCAGCCTTAAGTCTTACCGTTACTGACGGAGGCTTGTATCCATCCCAGCAAGGGCAGTTAGGAGCTACTACTGGTTTAAATTTCAACTCTACTTGTTTGTTACCATCATCAATGAAATCCCGAACAGCTCTAACCTTGAACGTGGTACACGGTTCTCCAGGCTATCAGACAAAATAGTAACAGTTTAACAGCATTAGCTTTTGAAGAGTGGAGTGTGATGATGATGAGAGTGAGAGTAAAAGTGATGTTGATGCTGAGTTGATATTATTGGTGGGAGTGAGAGTAAAGAAAAGGTGATGATGATAGTGGGTTTGAGAGTAAAAGTGAAGGTGATTATGACGGTCAGAGTGCGAGTAAAGCTAACGATGATGATAATTGTGGGAGTGCAAGTAAAAGTGAATCGAAGTGTGTTGATGAGGATGAGAGTGAGAGTAAAAGTTAGAATGACTGCGAGAGTGAAAAATAAAACAAGAACGAGTACAAGAATTGTAATGATAGTCACAATGATTGTGCTAAAGTCAGTGAAACTACTAGTGAGAGAAAGAGTGGGAACAAAAGTATAATATGAATAAAAATGTCTGTGTGAGTGATCATATTCCCCTATCAAATCTTACTTTACATAGTAAAGGTAGAGGTAACTTTTATATAACGTCGGTAGTTCACTTAGTTCATATGATACAAATGGAGGCCATTGATGCACCCTTTACACACTTGCTCTGTCAGACATGTAAGCTTGATACAGTCCTATAAAAGCTTACCTTAAGAATAATCTGACATTTGTTAGTGATGATGTCGTCCATGTGATCGAATTCTAATGCGACTTGACACTCCTCCTTTTCAGGGTCGTCACAACACGTTTTCATGTTTGTACAAACTGTCACAGTGGCGGACATGGATCCCTCAGAAACAACAATCTTATTTGGCTCAACCTGTACAAGATAAACCACAACGATGTTATTATATTGGAGCAGAGTAAAGGCGGGTTCACACTAGAGACGCAAATGCAAGTGCAGATGCAGACGCAGACGCAAGCACACGGACATTCACACCAGCGACGCAAGTGATGCAAGTTACGCAGGCGAAGATGGTTTTGGGCTTGCATCTGCGTCTGCATTTGCGTCATCCCCATTCTTACTTGGGACTTTGTGCAGCAAGAGCAAACGCAAACACAAGGTGTGCGCAAGAAAAAAGGAAATTTTCCTTTTTCTTGCGTCTGCGTCAAGTTACATTCACACTTGTTGTTATTGCTCTTGCGACTGCGTCTGCGCATGCGTTTGCGTCGCTAGTGTGAACACGCCTTAAGTACTCTGTCCCCAAAGTAGAGATCATTAGGGGTCTAAATGATTGAGAATATCAAAAATACACAACTCCCACATGTGAGTGACAAACATACAGAGAAACACTAGACGTCAAGATCACGTAGGATTAAAACCATAAACACCACCACCACATTCAAGGGAGAAACAAATACATACACAATACATCAGACATTAGACCAGCATTATTCACCTGAAGGGGGCAGGACTACCGATAGCTAGTGAAAGTTAAGAAGACCAGAAGACTATAAAACAACGTGATTGTGGGACAGAAGACCAACGACTAGAAGTTTTATTATATTGACTTTCATGGTTTCCAGGTTGTTTTAGGATACGGCGCCTTATTCTTATTTTAGGGAAAATCGATTAATGAGATTTCTAAAAGTTTTTGAACAAAAGTACATCAATTACCTCTTGTAAACGGCGTTTCTATTCACTGCAGAACTAAATTTGTAGCAAAGTTGGATGGTCATCATTATTTAACCAATTTAAGCCAAAGGATGTGCTGCTAAATTCTCCCGACTAAGCTCCAATTTGGGAGAATTTGGTTTTAACTTCCTCAGTTTATTCCACTTGATCAATTCCTTATTTCTCATTACTAGTTATATTATTTCGGAAGGATGGAAACTTAGGCGGAAAAGAAGGTCACACAAATGTTCAACACTTGGCTGAGCCGGGGGTTGAACCTGGGACCTTGTGGTTTGAAGGCAGAGATCTTACCACTGCTCCAACCACGCCGCCGTTTCAGAAAATTATACACGAATTTGTTCTCCAGTTAATGTCTTTTAATAGGAGAACCAATATAAGAAGAGCCTTAGCCACTCTATGCCAAAAGTGAAAAAGTTACAACTTGCCGTAACTCCGGTTTTAAAGTCCTGGCTGCTTCTGTAGGAGCTCCAGTGATCCTTAGTATCATACTTCCCACGCACTTTACAGGCAACCTGGAATGAGTAAGAATAGTAAAAATGATTTATCCCGAGTATTCAATTATCAAGAGCAGCCGTCTGTAAATATTGGAAAACTCCCGACAGTTCTCAAAATCCAAAAATAATTCGAAATATATTTAAGTTGCATCTACATTAGAAGCTTTCAATTAAATTCGTCTTTTTCTGAAACCCAGCAAGACGCAATTTTTTGACAGTTTTCTGAAATCCAAATCTCCCCAGATTATACGTTTTTCTGGCATGAATTTTTCTACAATGAAGGCTTATTATCCATATCTCAAGAATATTCAAGCTGTTAGTGGCGCTGAATTTTACCACCACCAAAAGCGATCAGAAATTAATAAATTATTATCATTAATTATTATAACAATTATACTTAATGCAACTTCACTCTGTTCATTCGTCTTTCTTTCTTTCTTTCTTTCTTTCCTTCCTTCCTTCCTTCTTTGTTTCTTTGTTTGTTTGTTTGTTTGTTTGTTTGTTTGTTTCTTTCATTCATTCATTCTTTCTTTCCTTATTTCTTTCTTTCTTTCCTCCTTTTTTCTTTCTTTCTTTCTTTCTTTCTTTCTTTCATTCATTCATTCATTCTTTCTTTCTTTCTTTCTTTCCTTCTTTCTTTCTTTCTTTCCTCCTTTTTGCTTTCTTTCTTTCATTCATTCATTCATTCATTCTTTCTTTCTTTCCTTCTTTCTTTCTTTCTTTCTTTCTTTCTTTCTTTCTTTCTTTCTTTCTTTCCTTCCTTCTTTCTTTCTTTCTTTGTTTTTTTCGTTCTTTCATTCATTCATTCTTTCTTTCCTTCTTTCTTTCTTTCATTCATTCATTCTTTCTTTCTTTCTTCCTTTTTTTATTCTTTCTTTCATTCATTCATTCATTCATTCATTCTTCCCTTCTGCTTCCACTTTCCCTTCTGCTTCCACTTTCCCTTCTGGTTCCACTTTCTCTTCTGCTTCCACTTTCCCTTCTGCTTCCACTTCCCCTACTGCTTCCACTTCCCCTACTGCTTCCTTTTTCCCTTCTGCTTCCACTTCCCCTACTGCTTCCACTTCCCCTACTGCTACCACTTTCCCTACTGCTTCCACTTTCCCTTCTGCTTCCACTTTCCCTTCTGCTTCCACTTTCCCTACTGCTTCCACTTTCCCTACTGCTACCACTTTCCCTACTGCTACCACTTTCCCTACTGCTTCCACTTTCCCTACTGCTTCCACTTTCCCTACTGCTTCCACTTTCCCTTCTGCTTCCACTTTCCCTTCTGCTTCCACTTTCCCTACTGCTACCACTTTCCCTACTGCTTCCACTTTCCTTTCTGCTTCCAATTTCCCTTCTGCTTCCACTTTCCCTACTGCTTCCACTTTCCCTTCTGCTTCCAATTTCCCTTCTGCTTCCACTTTCGGGGGGCAGGGGGAGGGGCGTTAAGGGTGAGTTTGGCGTGGTGTAATGGCGCATTGAACCATCCCCCCATTATATTTGTCAATTCTCAATGAGGAGTGTTTGGGGATTTGTGAGTCAATTTAATGCTCAGTGTGCATATGAAAGGTTTTAGGGAAATTCTCTTGCCATCGAACTACTTAACAAACGTTTGAGTGCCAAGCAGATTGCCAGATAGTGACAGGCATTTACCAATGGCGGACCTCACAACTTAGGGAAAGGAAGCGGGCTAAAATTAAAGACAAGATTGACTTAGGGCTTGTTCACATTAGGCAAGTTGTCCTGTGGGGGAGGGTGAGGGGGTAGAGTTATCCCGAGGGATGGGGTTAAAACCGATCCTGTTTCACATGAAAAAAATACACGCGGAGTTATCTCGTTCGCAACTCCGTTTCGTGGCACTGACCAAAAAAAGCGCATGCTCTGAGAGCAAGATTATCTCGTCTGCCATTTTGTTCTGAGATTGGCCCGTGATAACTCGGGGATCAGAGATAAGACAGCTCCAACTGTTGCTTGTAGCCTAGTTGTTATTCTGGTATTTCAGTGGGGTTAAAGCGTTTACATCAGGGACCGTGATTAGGACTGGGACGAGACAGGGGGTATTCCCTTAGCTCGGCTCCCCGGTGCCGGTTGTCGAAGGACTACGCACGAGTTCGCGCAGCCCGAAACTGAAGCGAATACGGTAAGAAGAACAAGTAGGATAAAAATCAATTTATTTGACGTAAATTCGCTATAAAAGATAGATGTTTAAGGCTTTCAAATTTTTTAAAAAGAAAAGTTTAAAACACAAAACGTTTTCGAACCCTGAAGATGACTTTTTAGTCGAAAACTTTTGGTTTTTTAAACTTTTCTTTTCAATTTTTTTTTAAAGCCTTAAACGTTTTAAGATAAATTTATTCTATCAAAATGAAAAGCATTACTATTAGACACTCTTTTATTTATCCATTAAACCTTGAACCAGTGCGCATTCCTTATGCATTTTTGGACTTATGCATAGTTGTTCTTAAACATATGGAAAGGCGAACACCAGTCCACTGCTGCTTTGCCGTAGTGAGTGCAGTTTGCAGCCCGTAGTCCGCCAAAATCGCGCTTTCAGATCAGCTGTGTACACGACCCAGTACTCCAGACATGGAAATGACACGTCCAACCGCAGCATGTAGGTCCTAGTCCCCGTATGAGTGACAATTTGAAGGTGTTACCATATCGATCAAAGTTAGGAGGCTATCGGAATTAGACAGCATGCCTATGGTGGCCAGGTTTGTTTTCCTCGCATTTCACCTCTACCTGTACAGGCATTGATTGAAAATGAATTAATTATAAAACGTTGATCGATAGCGTGTGAACAAAATCGCCGAGTCCGAGATCAAAATTACAGAGTGTTTTGAAAAACAGGTGAAAAAAAAGATATTGTGGAATATTTTGAGAAGTAATTTTTTTCGTCCACTTTTTTTATCATGAACATTCAAGACGAACGTGAGTTAAGATTTTAAATGTATGTAAACGCCAATTTTTTTTTGCTCCGTCAAACCAAGTCTCGATATACTGCCATGAACCAATTATTGAATTAAACGTCCTTTTTACAAAGATATTAGTAGACTACGCTTGGTGTCTCGGGAAAATTTTTTACAAAGGTGAGCATAAAATGGAGAACTGACTTGAAGAAAACTTAATTTTTTTTACTATATAAAGAAAACAACTAGTGGAGCCAGCGATTGGGTTGGAGAAGTGAATTTTGCGCATTTTCTAACAAGGAAATAGTGTTTATATCTATACAGCTTGTTAAAACCTTTTAAGGACATTTATTTGCTCGTCAAGCTGTGTTTTCATCCAAGTGCAGTCCCCTTTCTAGTTTCACTCGTCTTTCTAGCGGTAAGAATTCGACTTATCTAAAGCACGGAGTCCCCTGGTCGGATTTTCTGTTTGCCAACCCGGCTTGGTCCTCGTTCCAGCAGCGATATTCCATTGATTTGATGTATGGCAATGAAACTTGACTCTCGATGAAAAAACACTGTTCTAGACCCTTGTGTTCAAAAATAGTTCACATCGGTTTGGGAGGTTTAGAGAAGTATTATAGCAAGCGGTGAGAAGTCACAAGCGCGCGAGTTGCACGGGATAAAACGAAAACTGGATTGAGATCGACAACCGCAAGCCAATTACATACACAGGTAAGCCAATACACATGTGCTAAAGTGAGAGGGAAATTATTGCATTGTTTTTGTGTCATATGCATAGCAACCGATATTTGTACCAAATGCATTGAATTTTACTGAAACTTTAGACAATCCTTTAAATTTCTTTGAGTCCCTTACACGAACGTTCTTGCGGAAAAGACCGATGCAACTGAATAACATGAATGTATGCACATCCGTACATGTAGTTTGTTTCATTAGTATAAACAGAATGGCGGATATATTCATCCACTAAGTCCGTTGTCGTCTTCCTTGTGCAAGTAAAAATCACTTTCTGCGGGACAAGCTTATATTAACTTGTAAAATGTATATAAAATCAACAATACTGCTACTGCTTCCCACACTCATACCATATCCCACACTGAAAATCCCCGTTTTACATGAAAAAAATGATCTAAATTTATATTTGAGTGTGTGCGTCTCAGTGCCTTTTGCATCGCCGTAGGATTGTAATAATGTGCTAACCGTGCAATGCAAATTGGGATCAATTTCAAGCACGTTATTGTATATTTAGAGAATTTTTACTTGTTTTTAACTACTTTAGCTGAGAAGAAGTGTCTCTGTCAAAATCAAAATCAAAAACCAAATTTGATTTAATTTGTCCCATAGAAGGTCAAATTGAAGTTATTTACAGGGCAGATTGTATTCACATGTACTAAGATGGCAGACTCGCACCAAATTCGCTATTTATTTGGAGGTTGAAAACCATCGCTGAAATAAGTTAATATGCTTACAGAACCAAAGGTCCCAAAAAAAATGAAACCTTAAATTGCTCAACTGAGCGCTTTTTGGACCCACAAGTTGTATTAATGAGTTCGAGTATCGCATTTCTGACTGTTTCCGCGTTTCGTTACATTTGAAAACAAACATTTAACATCGCTAGACAGCCATTGGATAAAGCTTATACCGCTCACTTAGTCTTTGTTGCCACAAGCGAGTTGACCCGACCCACGCATAGCTAAAGACATTTCTAGCAGAAACAAGAGAGAAAAAAAATAACAAGCCCGTAAAGTTGTAAAGTGGCATGCTCTAGAGCTGTGTAGTGGTCGATTAGGCGCATAAGAATGCGTTTACTTGCAGTTACCATTTTAATACTGGGGATTATCTCTGCTGGGTGGACGGTATTATTTCACTAAAACGTCAAACTAAGTGGCAAATAATAAATCATGAATGTTTAAAAAAATACTGCTTATGAACTAATATCAAAGGCCCAGTAGCAAGTAAATAGTTGTGTGTGTTGTAAAACATAAAACGGAAATTATATAGTTAGAATAAATCTTTTCGCTGGCAAAACAATATACACGCATTTTCATTATAAGAGCTAGTAAAGTTTGATCGAAGTTCGTTGTTTTTTCGGCACTTTTTGCACAAATAGACCTTGTCACGGTTTCGACGCCACGTATGTAAAATGGCTGAAATTAACGCGTTAGCCTCATTTGTATGGAAATCCAATCACTGTCAAATAATGTTAATAAATAAAACAATAATTTTAAAAAAGTTATGAATTGGAAACTTTTCTCTTTAGACAGGAAATTTAATGCCAAAAATTGAGGCATGTAATGTAGCCGCACTTGAAAGCGTCCCAAGTCGATCGTGTTTTAAATTTTCCATACATTTCTCCATAATTTACTGCAAAAAAGCTGATATTACGAGCGTTAGCCCTTCATCGAGGCTATCGAAAAAACATAGGCAGCTACTCGGAAGATATCAGTACAATTTCACGAAACAAAGAAAATACAATGACGGGAACAAACGCCATACAGTACCAGTCCGGTGCAAACGTTGTACACACTTATACATCTGAAGCCGAGGTTTGATAGTTCTGACATTGTTCATAATTTTTAGGGAAACTTGGTCCAGGTTGGTCTTCTGAAATTATTCTTATAAAAAATGGGCTTACTAAAAGTATCGATTATTAATTGAATTATTTGTTCAGTTTAACCGTTGGAATTATGGCAATAATCTTTTACGTAATGTGAGGTCTTCTTCCTATCACTTAGGCAATTGCGTAAACCTTAGATCAATTCGGTTAAATGGATGAGCTAAGGATTTTGTGTATTTTGGCTGTGTGACACCTGCTATGAGCATGTGACGCGCGCCAAAACCCACACACGTGTTATGTGTCGCGATGACGTCAGTCTCAACGAAAAAGGCGCTTTTTAAAAGATCGTGCCTATAAAGCAGCTTTTGCTAAAAGAATCATATTATCTAGATTTCCGGATTTGTTTAATTTTAAGAATGTCTGCACAGTCTGGTTTAGAAGCGGCGTTTTTCGACGTATTTTTTCTTCTATATCAATCTGTTTTTGACAAAACTATTTGTAATTGTATGAAAAATGAGAATATAACAACTAGAGTTTATGTTCTTGAGCATAAATATGTATTGGGCCCGAGTCAGATATATTAAGTTTAGTCCAAGCCGTAGGTCCTTTTCACTAATTAAAAAAAATTGCGAGAAGCAACTTTTAAGCAAGTTGTCCGAAAATGGGAAAATTTTGAGCAAGTTTTTGGATTTTTTGAGAACGTGTGGACAAGTCTGTCCACAAAACGTGGGGGAGCTTGACCCCGCATGCGGCGTCTTCCCCCATGCCCCCATCTCGCCTACTCGGGCTTCCAAACTTGTATTCGTATGCATATTAACTCAATTATATCCTTTGGAGGTTACTGACGTACATAGCTTTTTTATACAGTTTCGGTAGATATCCGTAAACTGCGAAAAACGGCCATATCAGTGAAAAAAGCGATATCAATGAAGTTATGTGATGTTACTTCACGGTAAAATGGTCCAATAAAAAAGTACGATAAAAACACTTTCAACCAATCATATTGCTTGTTTTATTATAATAATTACAATTTCCTCAAATCTGATTGGCTCATTCTGAAGAAAAAAAATTCTGTTATTGCATGGCTGCTTGTTATCGGCTAGCTGTTCTCGGGACAGTTGAATGAACCAACCACAATCTGGGCTCCAGGATATCTGACCAATCAGCAACAAGTAGTGATAACAGACAGAATTGTACTCCACTCAGTCCTGCTACCATTACAAATGTTATGAATACTAGTAAAATGTGTTCTTATCTGCAAAGATTTCGTCTTTCAGTTTAGTTTTCAGAAATTGTAATTATAATAAATTTGGTGATAGGACTTCGTGTTCGTCCAATTCTGTCCGTTATCATTACTAGCCTTGTGATTAATTTGTTAATTATATAGCAGGTCAATAAACTCTATAGCACTAACCAAACTATTACATTTTAATTGTCCGATTAATAATTGATTGGATCGGTTTCTCCGAAGACTTTCACGGGACATTAATACAAAGTATTAATCCATCAGGGAGGTGAGCAACAAATTTAGAAAATGGCGGACTTTCTAGCCTCGATCTGTCGAGTTTTACTCTGTTTCGATTATTTTCCAAGCGTAGTAAACAATATTTTAAACAGTTGCATGATTTCCTGAGATAGAAGAAGACGAACTTCTGAGGCAAAGAAGAAACAATAGCTTCAACAAGAATACTTCAAAGAGCTCCAATGAATGTTTAATGAATGGCGAAAAGCAGGTAATCGAAGGCAAGCTATATAATTAATAAGTAAGAGGACTACATACTTGTCCAATTTGGAAATAATTGGATGAGAAAAATTCCTCTGACAGCTAAATAGGACTCGGCCTGCGGCCTCGTCCA
>JAOCPT020071233.1:0-14298 GCA_026546935.2 Palythoa grandiflora | reverse complement strand
AGTTCGCCAACCCAGTTCTTCAAGCATGGTCGTGACACTGTCTGTTCTTCTGTACCTTCGCAGACACCATCGAGCTGTGCGGCGTTGTACCAAATTAAATTGTAAATTACATAGGAGTGAAAGGAAAATCTAAAACATGATCGGTTGCTAGTGTGACTACAGGCCTAAAATTTTGGCATTAAATATTTCTGTCTAAAATTTAGTTTTCAGTTCATAACTAGCTTTTTTAAAACTAGACTTTTTTTTAACAATATTTGACATTGGATATCCATACAAATACTGTTGATTTCAGAAAATCCGGATAATATCTGGTATCCATCTTTCGTATTGATGTGTTGGTTTTACATGGGAGACTGGACATAAGACAAAGCTTGGTCTCTGTCTCTAATTTTAGCAATATATTTAGCAATGACGTTATAAGGTTATCTTCTTGATAATGCATTACTTTTTAAAACTTGTGCGAAGGAGGAACTCGACAAACACTTTCAGGAATTCAGTAGGGCTCAAACCAGTGACTTCTGCGATACCAAATGAGGCGTGCAGCCACTACCTTTTTAGCCTAGCTAGTAAGGTGTCTGTCTCATTGGCCTAGTTGGTAAGGTGTCTGTCCGGTTAGCCTAGTTGATAAGGTGCCAGTCTGGGTAGCCTAGCTGATAAGGTACTAAACCAGTCTGGGTAGCCTAGCTGATAAGGTGGCAGTCTGGGTAGCCTAGCTGATAAGGTGTCAGTCTGGTTAGCCGAGTTGATAAGGTGCCAGTCTGGGTAACCTAGCTGATAAGGTGTCAGTCTGGGTAACCTAGTTGATAAGGTGCCAGTCTGGTTAGCCTAGCTGATAAGGTGCCAGTCTGGGTAGCCTAGTTGACAAGGTGGCAGTCTGGGTAGCCTAGTTGATAAGGTGCCAGTCTGGGTAACCTAGTTGATAAGGTACCAGTCTGGGTAGCCTAGCTGATAAGGTACTAAACCAGTCTGGGTAGCCTAGCTCATAAGGTGCCAGTCTGGGTAGCCTAGTTGATAAGGTGCCAGTCTGGTTAGCCTAGTTGATAAGGTGCCAGTCTGGTTACCCTAGTTGACAAGGTGCCAGTCTGGGTAGCCTAGTTGATAAGGTGCCAGTCTGGGTAACCTAGTTGACAAGGTGCCAGTCTGGGTAGTCTAGTTGATAAGGTGCCAGTCTGGGTAAATAGGTTGACAAGGTGCCAATCTGGGTAGCCTAGTTGACAAGGTACCAGTCTGTTTAGCCTAGTTGGTAAGATGACTGTCTGGTTAACCTCGCTGGTAAGATACCTGTTTGGCTAGCCTAACTGGTTAGGTACTTTTTCAACCTAAATTAGTTGGTAAGGTGCGAGTCTGGCTCAGAGTCTTAATATAACTGAATAGAATGTGCTGCCTTTGCTCTAAATTCTACAAATGGTTAGACCTATCGTTTTATCGGATGAGGACGTTCAAACATAGGTCCAGTTTCTCGACCTTTTGTTGAGGGACTTAAAAGAACCTACGGCATGGTCCGTTAGTTGAGGCATATCTTAGTATCTCAGACTGAATTTGATTGTAAGCCGCTTGTCGCGCTCTGTTAGATTGGCTCGAACTAAATCGAGTTTATTGGGACATTAGAGCGTAATTGGGAACGGCTTATTTTCCTGAGATTAAAACTGTGAATTAGTTTCTTAATGTCATGCGGAGATGATTGAAATCGCCGAGCACAATAAATGCACAATTAGCATACAAGGATTCAATTGATGTGATTTTTCAATCAGATAATTAAGCACTGTTGCGTTGTCTGTGCGTGGTAGATGGTAAAGCACGCTCGCGACAATGAAGTCAATAGACCTAATTCGCTGCCCTCAATGTTTTCCCAATACAGTCCTCTTCGGAAATGAGGTTCTTTGTCTATGCTGAACATTCTTTCGTGTTTTTCTCATTACCACATCTGAAACAAAAAACCTTATTTCCTAAGAGGACTGTATTGGGAAAACATTGAAGGCAGCGGATAAGGTCTATTCCCCTCGGGAGGCGAGAGTGGCAAAATTTTAACCAACAGAACTTCAAGAACAGGGACGGACAAATCACGAAGTGCTGAATATCTGATATCATTCTTGAAATACATACATACACCGCCATGTTCGATTATCCTACTGTCAAGACAGATCAAACTGTACCCGTTGATGGCAACAACATTATCTTGTATGTGATCTTTGAGCCATCGTAGTCAAACCGGCATGATCCGAATTTGCATAGCTAATACAATGTTGGCATTCCTTTTTATTCTGGCGCCAAAGGTTAAACGTTGGAAATTAAAATAGTTGGCACTGAAGTTCTTTCTGACCCTTTCCTCGTGCTGATCTCGTTTGACTTGGTCACTGCACTGCTTCTACTTGCTGTAGCTTGCTGGGATATGGGTCTGTAGCAGACTTAAAGGACAATGTTGTTGTCGCATAGTTGATCGCTCTCGGGTGCTGAAGTGGCTTGATAGTGAAGCGGTGAAAAGCTTCTTTCAATTTTACTCGATTTTCCCGCCCGTGTTCCTTGATACAATTGCCGAAACATTTTGAGAAGTCCATTATAGAAATAGTTAGGTCGAATGTTTGCCATGATGTGCGTTGAATAAACAGCAAAAATATTAAAAGTTTTAAGAGCTATTTAAAGTCATTACCAAAGTCACTTACAAAGAGAAAGGTAAAAAATGTCAACGGAGTGACTGACCTTCCTACGTTTTGATATAAATACAAGTACAGAGTAATGTTTGGAAGGGAAACCTTAAGAGGACATAATTTACCTTTTGAATAATGCCAAGTACAAAATATTTAAGGAAAGGTAAAAACTAGTGACCCATTGACATTCGGTATCGCTTTATGATCATATTTTAGGTTCAATTCTAAATTTTCTTAGTCCAGTTATAGTAAGAAAAGGGTAACACACCTGTACGTCATGCCGTAGGATACACAAATCACAGTCAAGGGAACGAAAAATCCTCCGGTGATCAAGAACCAGATGTAAGTTTTGTCAGTTACTTCTTGAGACGCCCAGTCGGGATGACAACTAACTCCTGATGGTACAGGAATAAACCGGTTCCACCCAAACATTGGAGGAATAGAAAGCACAATGGATATCACCCATATTGCCGTGATGCTCAGGAGAATACGTCTTTTGTTTAAGCGGTTTTGAGGATAAGAAGGAACTGTAATCTTGGTGATACCTCGGTATTGACTGACGCTCATCAGAGTTAGGGTCCAAATACAAGCAATACCAGTTGTAGCATTACTAAATGCTATCCAGCCACAACGGAGGGGCTCTTCCATGGCGACCTTGAAATCTCTTAAGTGGTGTGCCAGGGAAATAGGATATCCAAAGGAACATATAATGATATTGGACACTCCAAGATTTATCATCAGGTACGAAATTTGCTTATTACGATGCTCAACTTGTCTAAGAACAATGATCATGGCAGTATTGCCCAGAAATCCTAGGGATGTCACCATGATCATCAATGCCGCGTAACTTGTGTAGGAGGCATCACTTATTCTTACCTCTGCGTTCTGCTGCATTTCTAGTAGAAGAGTTAAATACAAGTGTTACTTTACAAACCTAATGAACAATGAAAATAATAATTTGGATTGTTTTTGGAAATTTCACGCATTTCTTACAACATTTGAATCTGTCGTCATTGACCAGGTAAACATGTCCATAAAATTTCTCAAAGGTGCGGTTGAATTTTCATCATGCTTGCTTATCTACAAACTGTAGCAAATTAATTTAAACATTTTATTCGTATGAATGACGTAGTTTACCTATTCTAAGCTTTTCTTTCTTTGGTAATTTCCACGACCTAGCCGCATACTTTGCACTCGGTTCCTACTCTTCCTAGATAACAAATAAATAAATACTCGTACATTCCATAAAGCATAAATTGCCGTTTTTTCGGTATGACGGTTAACTTTAACTTTAACTTTTCTATCTTTCAATACACGCAAGACTGGTCAGTGCTCGTGATCATTTGGTGCCTTTTTGGCACGCATCAAGGCAAGAATTAAGTAACTGTTTTTTAACATTAGTATTCGCTTGCTCGTTTAGATGATTTCAAAAGCTATTTTTTTGTCTTCCCGTTGCTCGTCTTTCAAGCAATATCATAATATAAAATCGGGTGGAAAGGTCAATACACCAAACGGAGAAGTTCATGGTTACTACCTTATATCTACTTTCGCACACAAGGGCGTTTATACACTGTAGAATTCTTCTCGCTACAAATACTCAAACCTTGTTTTTGTAATTATCAAACGGACTTTTAGGTCACTTATAGCGCCAAAAAGTCTTGTGTTGTATTCTTTGTCAGATCAACTACTCAGAAATTAGCTATTTTGATGAAAACCTTATCACAAAGCCGTGATCTTAGCCAATCATTGACGAGAGATTAGAATTCTGTAGCGAATACTTCTTTGTAAATTAACAAATTAAAAAAAGCTGCTACAGTGTTTTGAATGAATTCATTAATTTGTTTACAAACCGAACAGTTGTTGATTTACAAGGAAGAAGATTATAGGATTTTCTGAGTTGAGTTTGAATTAAATTCCTGATTTTAAGCAATATTTTCAATTGTTTTAAACGTTTTAACCACTTAAAAAAGTATTCTGTTGCCGGAACGGTTGGTCGCTGAAAGTAAATGTTTTATATCTAGATAGGATACAACCGGATGTAAACATGTAAGATATAAAACAAAAACATAACAGAAACATTTTAGATCACAAATATAAAGTTCAGAAACTGTTAAAAAACCTATTTCACAAATCAACTTAGCCAGATGTTTTGTAAGTTATAGGCAACAACTGGATGTTCGAAAAAAATTTTTCACTCTAGAAAAACATCAAGGGTTTTAGAAATTTGAAACAATCTGAAACTTCTCTCCCTGTGAACCTAAAATCAACTATGACTTATAACTTTTGTAATTTATAGACTCTGTTGCTAGGTTTCAAAATGAAAATATTTATTGCAACTTATTTTTGTTTCTGAACAATACTTATATTTCAAAAACATAAAAACTAAAAACCAGAGAAATCAATTTTGAAAATCAAATCAATTTTTTGTTCCATTTTTGAGAATTTTTCATATCTAAAGCAGCTAAAAGCGGCAGAGTTTTTGTTTTGACAGAAGAACCTTGATTTAGCTCTTGAACTGCGGAAACAGTAAGTGCTTGAAGTCAAAGAAGCAGCTGGAAAAATTTCAAATCACTTACTGATCTAATGATAGTAAAAGTTTGTCTTTTATGCGAAATCCATAACTATCGGCAACCATCACAAAACTATAGCTCTTCTACACTAAACGAACTGCATTTTTAAAATAATTCCACTTTGTAAGTAATTGAATAAAGCGTTATAAAAAAGACACTACCCATAGAGCAATCGCATGTACATGTTTTAACGTTTGGTCCGTAACTTTTCCAGTTTGTTGTTGTATTTTTATTTAGACGTGGTATCTATCTCATGGCTTTAATAGAATATTTATTATTTCACTTTCGGGTGCTTTGCAACTTTTTTATTTAGTTTTATTGAATTCTAATACCTTACGATATTGTAATTTTTTCATTGTCATTGTACATTCTAATGTCTCAAAGTTTCGTTTTACCTTGTAGATATTGAAGTAGATTCTAGACTAAAGATAACTCAAAACGTGTAATAATAGAAATGCATCTTAGCAAATCAGCAGGCGTCACAAACAAGTCAAAGCTAAACCGCAGTTGGGTGCCAATCTCTTGACCCTAAAGCACAAAATTTGATCACGGCCCAGATCTTGAGCCACGCCGCTTTTCACAGTCTCCAAGCATAATTTAATTTGTACGTGATAGACTAACTGAAAAACGCATTTGTAATGTACTTACCGATATATAAACACTAACATCTTTTCTACATCTCATAGTTCTAAATTTCTTAATATAATGCTCCAATGTAAAATTGTTAACACACTAAAAATTTTATACCGAACGTCTAACTTTGGTCTTTAGTTCTATTGTTCTTAATTATTTGTGAATTCAGCCTCGAAAGTGCTCTCATAATGTTTTAAAATAAGATTATTAGTATTAAATGTAGATGTACTATTTTACGTGTGCACATGTAACCAGCCGTTATATGAATTACAAAGCTGCCTATTCTGCTCGTCATGTATTGGAGTTGACTCTTGTGTTTAGAAACTAATATACTTACTTTTGTTGAGCAAGATAATTTCATACTTTGTGATAGTTTTGAAGAAGAATTGAGTCCCTGTTTCGCGCCCAGACTTTGTTTATCTGACGAGATACGAGGTTTTCCATTGATATACATTTAACTGCAAATAGACCTAATCCGCTGCCCTCAGTGATGACCCAGTACAGTCCTCTTGGGAAATAGGGTTTATTGTTTCAGATGTGGTAATGAGAAAAACGCGAAAGAATTCTAGCTCAAACAAAGAACTTCATTTCCTAAGAGAACTGTATTGGGAAAACATTTAGGGTAGCGGATTAGTTCTATTGATGTTGTAAAATTCACAACACTGTACCCTATGTTGCGCTGACGAACATTAGACAAAAACCATGCAAATCTTTTTCTACGTTTTTATGCAGTATCCAAAATAAAGGATATGCGTCTTTCCTCAGTCCTTGGTTATGTTTTAAAAGTTTTGTCACGCATGAATACATAACACTTATAAAAGAGTGCATGAGCAAAGAGTTAAAGATTCAGAAAATACAAAAAACTGGCAAACGTAAAATTGAACTAGTTCTTCATTAATTGCTGTCTTTATGAAAACTTTTGAAATTGTATTTTCGTTTCTTTCTTTGTTTGCATGTGTGGCATATGTTTCTGACTATTTTTCATCAAACGCAAAATTCTGTGTAACTACTATAAAAAGGGACAGAAATGAAATGCACTAAGTTAAAACTAACATAATTTCAAACGTTGCGTCGAAGCCTGTAACATTCAATACTGTCTTGTTTAAGTGTGTGTAGACCCACTACTATTTTCTGGCAAATCATGTCTTTTGCAGCTTGTGCTGCAATATTATCGTTAATGGTGTTGTTGATTTTCATCTTTCCTGGTTGCCACTTTGCTGGTTTTCCATTGTGAGTAAAAGTCATTCTGCTGCAGGAAAATCACCACATTTTTGGGAGATTATTTTTGTGTATCTAAATTCACCACCATTTTTTTCGAGGTCGTTGATCTAGTGCTGGTAAATTTCCACCGTATGTGTAAATCATTCAAGTGTTGGTAACTCATAACAAGCTGTGGAAATTAGCAATGACCATCATTTGTTGAGGTCATTTTGGTTTTGGTAAATAGTCACCGTATATAAAGATCATTTTAGTGCTGCTAAGTTCACCGTATGTTTGTGAAGGTCATTCTAGTACAGGTAGATTGCCATCGTTTGCGAAGGTTATTCCAGTGCTGGTAAAGCACTACCATTTGCTGACGTCCTTCGACTAGAGCTAGTAAATTGCCAACGTATGTAGAAATCATGCTAATGCTGGTAAATCATTGTCATTTGCGGGGATCATTCTGATGCTCGTGAAGTTCCACTATTCACGGAGAACAATTGTCTAAAGCTGGTAAGTCGCAAACGTATGTGGAGGTTATTCTAATGCTGGTAAATTCGCTGCTATTTCAAGAGGTCATATTAGCACTAGGAGGTTGCCATCGTTGTTGAGGTCGTTTTAATTCTGGTAAATCACTGTCATTTTAGGTGGTCGTATTAGTTCTAGGAAATTGCTTTCGTTGTTGAGGTCATTGTAATGCTTGTAAATCTCCTCCATTTGAGGTTATATTAGTACTAGGACGTTGCCATCGTTGTTGAGGTCAATGCCATTTGGTGGAGGTCATTTTAATACGCCGCCGTTGTTGATATATGATTGTAATGCCGGTAAATCACTGCCACTTGTGGAAGCCATTTTAGTAAAGGAAAATCGCCTCCTTTGTTGAGGTCATTGTGATGCTGATAGATCACCGCCATTTGTGAGAGTCATTTTAGTACTGGTGAATCACTACAGGTTTGTGGAGGTAATCTAGTACTGGTATACGTTGCTTCTTTTTGAGAATTTTTTTTCCATAATTCATTTTATTGCTGAGGAGTTGTTCATAAGAAATAGACCTTAAGGTTAGGTTTTGGAAACAAACAATCAGTAGCTTCTGCCGAAAGAGGTTTTTATGTATATAACTAACGTTGCTAAGTAGTGTTTTTCCAAAAACAGTGTTTATTATACTCGGCAGCCGTTTTTTGTTTGAGGTATAGCCGTTATGGAGCAATGATTACTCCTTTGATTCTTCCTTGAACTTTGCGGCATCTTCCCCACCGTTCATCTCCAAGCTTTCTGATAGTTTGCCATGAGCAACATTTTTGCGATTAGTTATCACCTGCGTGAGGAGTTTAACCAGCGTTGATCGGAATGAGGTGGTTAAGCAGAAATAAATAAGTGGATTTGTGACTACTGACGCTTTTGCCATTAGTTGTGGTACCAGTGAAACGCCGAGAGGGATCGAGAAATCACTTGAGAGTGTAGAGCCAAGGCTCACCACACAGTACGGAGTCCAGCTTAGGAGAAAAGCCAAGGTGGCTGCAACTAGCACTTGACTCGATTTTCTCTGTTGTGCAAGTGTTCTTCTTTTGTTGCGATCCCTATGTTGTTTAGATATTAAGCCTTTCATGAACCTGCGAAGATATGTCAGCATTAACATTTAAGTATAGTCATCAGAGCCATAGCTATTACGAGGCAAACTGGAATACTTGCCTTGGTCCCAGTGTTGCGTTAAAATGTAATAGAAACACAATTTTTTACAAGTCCATTGGGACCGGTGCTTTTTCTCCGGTTTCTGAAGTATTAAGCGGATAAGAGTCATTGACTCTCCCTGGACGGGGCTCCAATCTGTTGCAGGTTTCCCGCAGCATATACTAGTATTCATTTTACCGACCTCGCAAGGATGGAAAGCTGAGTCAACTTTGGCGGAAAAAAGGTCACACAAATGTTAAATTCTCGACAGAGGTGGGGTTCTAACTCGGGGACCTCTTACCACTGCGTCAACTAGGCAGCCTTATGCACTAAAATGTTCTCCGCAAACCACTCTAAATGCCTAGCGAAAGAATTGAACGATGGACATTACTTCACTGTCAAACTCGGCCTTTGTCATAAATGTAACGATTACATTTTCAGTAGCTTAAATTTTGTGTTATCTCAGATCTAAAACAAAACATGAATAGGTACCTTTTTAATTTATGATGCCAGAACTGGTTAAGCGATTCTGCAATTCGACTCGGTCTGAATTATTGGATATCCATGAGGCCTGCTCACTCACGTGCATAATCAAAGGCAGTAGTATTATATCATTGCTTCTCTCTATACACACAGAACAAACACCTGGACCTCCAGTTTCATGTTTTGCGACCAAAATATGTGATATGTTGTACCCACATTTTATTTAACATAACAAATATTGACTAATAATGTACATTGGAATACAATAGTTTAGAGAACTTTGAATCTGAGCGAAGCTAATACACGAATCCTCAACATATATTTAACTCTACTCTGAAAGACACCTATCAAAACTGGACTTACCTGTATATTGTAGAGTAAGAGTAAATGATCACAATCAAAGGGATGAAAAACCCTACAATTACAAGAAACAACCCATATGCTTTGTCCGTTGGCTCTTCAGAGGCCCAGTTGACATGACAATCTGTTCCCGCACGCAATGGAACAAAAGTACTCCACCCGAACATCGGTGGAATGGAAAGCAAAATGGCCATGGCCCAAATGGCAGTTATCGACATGGCGTGATATTTCTGGTTTGTTTTTATCAACGAATGTGAAGAAAGAGTAAGTTGTGTGACTCTCCTACATTGCGTGACACTCATGACAGCAAAGGTGATGATCGAGGATATCCCTGTTGTCGCATTGGCGAAAGCTAACCAGTCACAAGTTGAGGACTTCCCAGGAACTCTTTTATAACTCAAAGTATAACTTATTGCGATTGGATACCCTAGAACGCATATCAGAGTGTGCGCCACCGCCATATTCAACATGAGGTACGTTGCGGACTTACTGCGATGTTCGTACTGCCGTAGTATGAATATAGTAAGAATATTACCCGACAGACCAAGCGTTACTATAACAAGCATGGAGACACTGTATGTAACATACTCAGCAGCACTTAATTCATTAGTTGCATTTCGCGGCATTGAAACCATGATTTTACACAAACCTTTCGAAAGTGGCAAGGAATAATAATAATATATATATATATATACTCGAGCGTTCTAGGTGTTATTTCTTGAGTCTGGCCGTTCCAAATTGTGGTTGAATATTAAATTTTTTGCAAATGTTTTCTTCTTTCACAATTGCAGAGGCCGATTAAGCGACACTATATATAAGATTGTATTTAACGGGAATGGAACTCTGATTGTATGTGTGAAGAATTTGTTTTAAAGATGTCTTTTTTTCTGGTCATGTGACCAAAGTGAATGACATGCGCATTAAGAATAACCAATCGATTAAGATTTTAAGGCAGCTGCGTACAGAATTGATATCAAACTATCAGCTAATCATTTGTTATCGTGACTATTGCAGCTGGTTTTTTACCAATAAAACCAAAAGATTTTCGTGTCTTGGGTGCCGTTAAAATCCGTTTTGATGAACTTGTTTAACCGCCATGAAGGCGGAATGAAAAAGATAAACCAGGTCTAAACATCCTTGCAAAACTACTTTAATTTTAGGAATATAGTAAGCTGTTTTTGAAATCACAGCAAGATATTTTAGTGAAAATTTCTTTTGAACCAACCCGAATTGTCATAAATTCACAAACAAGCTATTTGCTAAACACTAGTTTTTTGCGGTAAAAATAAAGATAATTGAGATGTGGTATTAGTATACTCAGTTGTTCAAAACTGCATTTCGAAATACATGTCATTTTATTATTCACATTACAAATAGAAAAAGAGTTATCTCCACAAATCATACTAAGAAGGTAAATGTTCTGTTTTGATGTTAACGACCCCATAACCCAGCTTGTGGTAGCATTTTGTCACTTTATCGTAATTACTTCTGGGAAAACGTGGGTGTAAAACTTTAATTTACGGCTTGAGTAAAATCTAAATCGGAACTACAAAGTGAAAAAAAATATAACACGAACGCAGCAAACAAGTAAGTTTTATTGTACACAATAACACATTAATGGGTGAATAAAAAACTCTCTAAAGTATCTATTTTTTTCTTGTCTTGTTTATGCCAGCTACTGAAATTTAGTTGTTTTTAAAAAGTATGTTTTTATTTACTCTTTCTGGAGCTAAGGATGAAAATCGTACTTTCATAGTTGCCAAGTTTTCAAGAATGTAAACTGTGAGATTTTTTCAAAACTCCAAATGCAATATTCAGATGTACAGTACGATCGAATTTCAACAATTTGGTCCGAGGCTGAAGATATAGCATTTTAATTAAAATAATTGCAAATTAAACATTTTTAAGGCAATACTGAGTAGAACTGAAATAATCAATAGGCAGAGTTTGGGTATACTTGTTAGAATATGAAGAAATACTCCAAAAGTTATTGACACACACATACATTTAAGCAAAGCTTCGATAAACTTTTACGAATGCGTGAAATTGCGTGAAACAATAGCGGAAAAATAGCAAAATGCGAGGGTTTTTTTCCTAGGCGTGAGGTGGGCGTGAGGCAGGCGTGAAACAACAGTCTAAAGCTTTATTCCCACGCTCGATGCGTGAGACCTGTCAACTTTTGCCTTTACTTTTTGTAAAGACAAAACAGTGTTAGGAACGGCCACGGACAACAGAACTGCTAGTATACAACGAATCTAGCATGAAGATCGTGTTGGATATGTGAATTGAATATTCAAGAATTATATGAAACGAAAACATCAGTACGTTGTATGGAAGAATTTTTTCAATTGTCAAGCGGCAATACTTACGGTTTAAGAATTATCTTTGGTGTAGCATTTTATATGAGTTTTGAAATAATAACAAAAATGGAAGTAACGTTACATGATAGATTACCTAAACAAGTTCAAGTTCAATTTTAAGTTTATTACTTTAAAACTTGTTGTTAATATAATTACAAAAATCTATCAACCTGGAGATAGGCGACTTTCTGTTAAATTTTTTGCCTCATTAGCATACGCACTCTTTATAATTCTTTACAAAAACAAAGCTTCTGAATAATGAAATGGTTCTGCAAAACAAACTTTCTTTGAAAGTATGAGATTGATATACTGAGTATTCTTTCCGTGATGTGGTTATAGAAATTGGAAATTTTAGAAAGAATGTATGGGCTCATTATCGTTCTTGCCTCCAGCTGTTTTGTGGTTCTTTGAGCGGCGACTTCTTCTTTGAACCTACACATATAAAGCCGAAAGTTCGGTTACTTATTTCATTTGATAATTATTCTCAAGTTTTAAAGTCAGTTGTTGTTTATCTTTGTTCTTTCTCCGACTTAAGTTGTATGCTAATGAAGCAGAATGTAAACAATGACGTTAGCAGAAACTCGCCTATGCCGATTACGAGAAAAAATACTTGAAGCTGCATTATGAAATTCTTTTTCAGGTGACATTAAAATGTCATGAGACTTACGCAACTTCTTTGGGGGTGTATAATGTTTTTTTTTTCGTATCTATTTCAGCTCTGTCTCTGTGAATTTGGTCAGTCAAACCGCTGGACGAATATTTAACCGAAGTTAAGCGGAACACGTCTGCTTTGAAAACTGTTAACTTTCTTATTAGAAGTTTTACCGAGTTTAAACTGACAAAGGATCATTCTTTAACAAAACGCGGTTTAAATACTTCTTAAATTCAGTTGAGTTTAACCTTTTCCTTGGTCAACGTATAGAAAAACGAAAAATAAATATAGAAAAGTTATAAACAACGCGTTATGGTCAAACAATCTGTCACGAAAATGAGTCTTCTGTTCCATTCTCTAATGCAGTGTATCAGACTATTAGTGAAGCAAATCTACGCCGGATCTTCGATCTTAAAATTCTTTTATGCAATTTATCTGATGTTATGTTTATTACGATTATGACAAGTCTTACCCTTACAAAGGAAACATGTTAAAACAACAATCTTTGCCGAGATAAAGAATTTACTTGTCAACAAGAAGATATCTCTAAATTGTTGATTTTGCTTATCAAACTTTAGTTCTCTAACTAATAAACTTAGATCTTTTTCACTAAGACGAAAAAGGAAAAAGGGAAGGAAAAAACTTTATTTACATCGTTACTAACAGTTTGAGTTTTCCATGCAAAAAAATATATATTTATAAAGATTAATATCTTTTTAACTGTTTCCCCCGATGTCTCACGAGGTGGCATTATCACGATGTTTAAAGAAAACAAAATTGTTTCCAGAAATTTAGTGTTTTGTTATTTAGCGCATAAAACATTTTAAATACAAGTTTCTTTTTTTCGTTTGAACAGAAGTCAAGAAGAAGCTCGGAAAGTTCTTCCTTCCAAACTTCTTTTTAAATTTGTTTCTTATCGGAAATTTTTCACTGAAAATTTCCTTTAAAGTTGAAAAGAATAACACTTTGTTACTAATCGCCAATGAGTCAGCCAAATGAAAATCTTCTGCGTATAGATAAAATATCGAGAGATTCAGAAGTGATGTAACAAAAGGTTATCACGTGGTATTAACATAATAGCTTCGGAATATGAGAGCATGATGAAATTTTGACTCTGAAATACTCACAATTGTGTTATTTTCTTTTCTGATCTCACGATTTGAGTCCACTAAACGAACGAAACCAAAAATTCAACTGTAATTTAACCTGGGCTTGCCATTTCATAGTCCTTGACGTATAAAAAGGATTGCCAAAACTACTTTAAGCATGTTTTCATCTTTCGAGCAAGGGTCATTAAAAACAAGTCTAAAACACTTAAGTATAGAACGGCACCACAGCCTCTGACACTCTGAATACAAAGGTGAGCTACAGATAATTGCATTTGTAATTATAAAAACATTTAGTAAAGAAATAACAGCAACTTATGACAAACTTAAGAGCGTACAGTAAGATACATTCTTCACATAGCAAACACGATATATCTCTAATTCGTTCGAATATTAACGTTGTTAAAATTGTTTGATTACAACGTTTTACAAGACTTAAAAAAAACTTTTACTGTGATGATGGTTTTTAACTCCGACGAAGTGGTAACGGCGGCATGGTTAGCGCAGTGGTAAGATCTCTGCTTTCTAACCACAAGGTCCCGGATTCAAACCTCGGCTCAGCCGAGTGTTGAACATTTGTGTGACCTTCTTTTCCGCCAAAGTTGACTCAGCTTTCCATCC
>JAOCPT020070314.1:0-14300 GCA_026546935.2 Palythoa grandiflora | reverse complement strand
CCCTCTCAGCTCTTTCCATAAGGTTTAATATATATGATTTGGCAAAATATGCAGGCATCGATGTGACATTATCAGCATCAATTTTTTGAGAATAAAGAACAAATTATGATAATTCTCCTAACTCATTCGTGATCGTCTAAATTAACAAGAATTTATGTATGGAGGCAATAAATGAGAATGCAGCATCTTGTCAATCTCTTTGGTTGAGAACAAAGGGTTAAAAATAAGTAATAAATACAAAAAGGAGGTCAATGTTGAAAAGTGATGAAGCACTGTTTATTTTTGAAAACTTATAAATAGAAAACAATTTCTTTTATCTTTGGCATTAATGAAGTTTCACCCTTTGAATTATTGTTTATCGTGTTGATAATCGATAAAAAACAAAGAACTAAACTAAAACTAAATTGTCTACACTAATACTTTACCTACTTCATGCAATGCTGTAAATAGTGTAAAATTCATAGATTGATCAAGTTATTTTTGGCCACGATATTATACAACTTTCAAATTTGAATAAACTGGAAATTGTATTGCACTATTCTACTGAAATTCAGATGTTACATTCCTGGGATGATTAAAAGAAACTTAAGAAGTCAAAATGTAAATGTAATATTGTTAGTGCGATTCTTCTCTATTTACATTTTAATTATGTAGACTTCTCGGTTACATTTTTAATCACTTGCAAACTAACGTGTACTTAATATGAGCAAGCGTAGATTAGACACAATTACAACTAAAGACCTATAAGTTTAACTTCTAACTCGAATTCAAACTCAGCTAAAACAAATATCTTATCGGTGGATTCCGGACGTGCCCAAAATCGGCCAAAAGATATCTATTTGTTCTAAATAGACTTGCTTCCAAAAGGACGTAAAACAACTTGCTTCCCAAGTGGAAGTACTTAAAACTCTTTAAACCTTCCAAGTGAAGTTTCTCGCTAACTGAATCGAGTTCCTCAACTTCTCAAGTGAAAAAATAAACTAGCTAACTGATACCTAGTAGCATATATATCGTCCCTGGGGATAAAAGGATTCATATTCAAGTTCAAATTTTCATACAAAGAATGTATTTCAATAAAAAAAACAAAAAAAAGCACCTCTTAATTGTAGTTACAAATATATGCACTTGGGACTATCCTACTGCAATTATTATATAATAAGCTGTAGTTGTTAAGTGACCTTTTCTGTCTTCTGCTTTAAGAGGTCTGTGTATTTATGTCTAATATGTGCAGGCACACAGTCCTTAGATGGAAAGAATACTGTAAGTTTGTAAGCAATAACTGTTCCAACAAGAACAATAAAGTCACATAAAAAGGACCGGTGATCGGTTAGTGATGGTATGAATTTACTGTTTGGTACTTCAAGCAGGTCAGAAATAGGAGAATCATCTGCCAGGTGTTGAGGGATGACCTTATCTAGAATAGCATTATGGTTGCTACAGTGATAATCTTGATTTTGGTTGTCAGAAGTCATGTCTGTAGCCAACCCTTGAATGTCCAAATTATCAAGGACAATGTTATGGCTAGGGGGCCTAGCTGATTTCATCTCTGTGTTGTCATGCGCTTGCTCTCCCAGAAGATCACGAGGGACCATCTTCAAGTTCCTGTTCAGGTCTTCACTGGGTTGTTTCCACTGCTTAAGTCTGCCATCATAGTCTTCCCCTAATAGTTCCAGTGACTTATTGATGCTTTTGGGTTACATTGTAATCCCAAGATGATTGAATCTGATAGGGGGGCTGAAAATACAAATTACAACAATGCTCTATGATTGGAGTATAGTGTTGCCAGTAGTTAACATCCTCAACCAGATAGGAGAGTTTTGGCATTTTTATTATTTTTCTACTTCAGACTAAGATGGGGTTCTAAACAGGAACCCTTCCTTGATGTTCTTGATTTATCACGGTAAATACATATGCATCTTCTAAAATAGCACCCAAAAGCACTAATAAAGATTGTTGTTGTTGTTGTTCGGCAAGTGTTGTTTTGTTTCTCGGCTTATTGGCGAGTATCATCATGGCGTCCGCGAGCACGTGGTTGGAGTTTGTGTCGATTTTGCTACCGTCGATTTTGTCTCAGTTTGTTCGTGTTGATGGCTGTTCTTCTCCATACTAATGAATTGATCTCGGCTTCGTGTTTTACTACCTGTCTGGCTTGATGTTCGCTCAATTCAAGGTAAGGAACTCAGCAGTTTATATAATGGTCGTAAAATGAAATAATGATAATAATAAATCATATATAAGAACATCTGATATTACTAAGTTCTAAAGGAAATTTCTATCAATAATAACCTGTAGATTTGTATGTATTACTCTGATATACCTGCTTAAAATTTATTTTGAAAAACTCTAAAATCAAATGAGATTTGTATTTAAAATTCCTTTTAGCTCTTATTTTGTTGAAGATATTGAATTTTTTCTTGTCAAAATTATTTGTCCTATCCTTTCAAATTCAGAAGACAATAATATTCCCCCACAAAAATTTCCAGGCATGTCAACAGTACAGTGCCCTTTATGAATTTATATCCACATCAATCCACATCACTGCGTGAATTTCGAGCTTGCCTTGATGTCACATTGGCAGTATCCTGCACTCTGTAAGTTAAAAACTAAAAGCAAAGCAAGGGCTATGCCTGGCTATACCCTGCTCATGACTAATCAGAACTATATTCTGCATTATGTGATAAGGTTTCTGTAATAAACATTGACAAACAGTGAGAAGCTGTGAGTAGAAGCAATACACATTCCTGGAAAGAAAAAGGCGGGTGTTCAATAATAGAAAAACTATCAAATGACAGTTCTCAACTAAGGCTAAATATCTGCTCCAATAAAGTGAATGGATTGCACTGGGAACGTATTTTACTCACGTGTGTTGAGGGTAACCATAGTTGTTCCACTCACCATAGTGGAAGCAGATATTCAGCTGCCCTTTTCTGGACTTATATACCAGGGCCAGAACTTGCACATCCGAGATTAATACCTTTACCTTGTTTCCTGAGCGTGCACCTTTGAGGGTACGCTTCAAAAAACTGTTCACTCTCTCTTCATTTAATCCCGTGAGAATAGACAAGAATTGCTTGAAAAGAGCCTTAATGGTGAAAGAATTAACTGTCCCTTTCTTGTTGCCGGAACAAAAGCATCGCGGCGCTCTGAACTGGGACACGCTTTTGATGACTCTAACAAGAAAGTTGAACATTTCTCATCCGTTTTTTTTTCCTCCAAGGCGACGGTGTACTACTTCAAGCCATAGCCATAGCCCTTCTTTTTGGAACACTCCTTTTGCAGATATTGTTGACGATGCAAGCAAAGTCCGCATTTCATGCGAGTCAGATTTTTCGGCCAACATTGCCAGAGGAAGCAACAAAGATACCACGCATTCTTTAAAAAAAGTTTCATTAAAACCTTCACCTCCTTCATATACCGACAAACACCTCTCCAAATTCTTCTTGATATCAAATAATTCATCTCCCTCATTACAAATTTCCTTTTCTTCATCTTCTGAAATTTCAGTTTCAGACAACGCTTCGAGCACATCTTCGACACTCAAATTTTCCACCATGATTAGTACGTCTGAGAAAATTACTGGGTAAGACCGCTGGATATGGAACATCAACCCTTAGCACTACAGCGATCATTTATGCCCAGCGTGTATTCATGTATTTCAATTAATTGATGGTATTTATTTTGCTACAGACTCTATTCATGAAATGAGAGTTTATGGCTCACCAATAGGTACATAAACTTGTAGATTGCTCATAAAATTATTGTTTTATAACCTAAAAACTTTGATCAAAGCTCGACTGTGTGGAAATATCAAATTATAAAGTATTTTCATCATGTATTTACATTAATCCTGTGTTATAATTCCTCAAGAAATCTTCAATCGAAAAAAAATTGACAAAAACAAATTTACAAAAACATCAATCAATTTTACTTTTAAGAATTATATTCATTTATATTCTCTTGTCCTGCAAATGCTTCCAACCAACTACACCTGCATCATCTCCTACACTTCCACATGTTCACCTTACCCCAGTAAATCATTGCAATTTTACAACATGGCACTTCTCGGCTGCAGTTTCTCAATCTACAATCCTGGGACGTCAGAACGGAAGCAATGCCTGTACTATCATCGCACTGCTGGCAAGCTGTTTACATCAGCCCCAGAAGTCAATCTTTTATCTGTAACGTTGTTTTTGCCACACTGAGAGGGAACAAATTATACGACTCTGTCACTAACGGAGCACCTAGGCTTTTCGGTGTTACAGAGGCAATAAATATTCTTCCCACACTAGGAAAAGTTTCAGTAGGAAGAGAGCAAGCAGTGAATGTTACGCTGGAGGACGTGCCGACGGCCACGCCGCCGTGGCACCTTGAGGCTTTAACAAAACACAACACAGTGTCTCCTAATTCTGGACGGCAACACAATTGCCTTTCTACCTACAACAGAAGGATATTTTTTAGTTGACAGCCACCTTCACGGTGAAACAGGGGCTTTTGTTGCCGTTTGCAAACAGGATAACATTTATAGCATGCTCGAGTGGTTTTGATATATAAACGCAGGGGATTCGTTAACTTTTGAAGTAGAAGGGTACCGCATATAATGTAGGCGGGTACCATATTAAGTGGTGGCTAGAGGTGCACAAGCGCTGAAGGTGCAAGTTTTCTAGGGGGGTCTGGGGGCATGCACCCCAGGAAATTTTGAAAATCGCTTTTCCAAAAGGCCTATTTCCTGCAATCTGAGCAATTAAAACAGGATTTTTTAACTAAATTTATTCGTTTTTTGTCAACTGTTTAACAATCATTTTATTGAAAAAAAAAATGGTTTCCTTGTTGCTTGAACATGATAGGCAACTTACAATGTAGAAACTTACAATGAGAAACCATGAAGTGAGGTCTGTACTATTGGGCGCCCTTTTTGATGAGCTCAGTTTAGCTTCTGAGTTTTGTAGTTATGTCTTTATTATTTTTCAACAATAAATGTACAGTACTGTTTATTTCAGATGTCCAACTTCTGTCTTGCCACTCAGTATTACTAGTTTCTGTCTCACAATATTTTGCAATTTAGAATTTAATGTACCAGAATGAAATGTGCCATGGCTAGCAGGCTAGTCAATTTCAGTCACAAATTCTAGCAGTGCAGTACACAAAGTAGAGGAAATGACACCACATACAGATACTATTCCAATAATTATTAGTCCTCATATTGAAAGTGTTTAAAGTAATCGTAAAAACAGTGATTACGTTTAATAGCATTTTTATTTTATTTCACTTTTTCATAAAAATCTGAGTATGAAATTGAACTCTTTTTAGACAGAGACATAATTGTCTCAAAAACTTTTTTTTCTCAGATGCTTAGATAAAACACACTTTATGAACACAATTTTAGCTGCGAGAGCGTGATGTAGCAATTAAGCCCGGTTTCCATATAATCTCTGGGATCGCCAGGATTGCTGAAAAATTTGTTCAGCAATCCCAGCGATTATACAGAAACCAAATTTTATCATCGGTAGCGATTCCAGCGATCGCAGCGATCAGCATCGCTGGGATAGAACAAGGTTTAGCTGGGATAGAACAAGGTTCTATCTCAGCGAGCGTAGCGATCGAGATTCATAAAAAAATTAAATCACTTTCAGCAATCCCAGCAATCGAGAGTTGAATGTTAACTCAGTGTTAACGCATCATGTTTCAGGCACGAACTTGGTGCCTAATCAGTCTTGTGCTTATAATATTGCAGCATTCGACTGAAATTTTTATCATGTAGTTTGAAATGGCTTTAGAGCATTGTTCTGCTAATGTTGCTTACGTTATGGAGGAAGTTCAAAAGTATAACTGTTTATATAACATATTTTAGCAAAAACTACAAAAATAAATACACAAAGATGAACTGTTGGAGAAAAATAGCTGGCATGTTCGACATGAATCCGGAAGAGGCGGAAAAAAATGAAGAACATTCGTGCCAGGCCTTCTCAATGCTCTTTTTTTTCTCGGCGATCACAGCGATCATATGGAAATCACACAAGTGCTGGTATCGCCAGGATAGCTGAACAAATTTTTCAGTGATCCTGGTGATCCCAGCAATTATATGGAAACCAGGCTTTATTGTATAATTGTTGTGAATTAAAAATATTGTATTCAACCCAAAACAATCCAAATACAAAGTCTGTCGCCGGCGCAAAATGAAAACCATATGCTTTCGATCTTGTCTAAAAATTTCGCAATTTTATTTGCTAAAATGTTATTGCATTATGATCATATCATATGTTATTTTTCATTTTGGGGGAATGGTCAATACAAATATAAGGCTATTAAACTTTATTCTTTATTTCCGTTTCGTTATTTTTAACCGTGAAGAAGTCGTCTTGATTCACTGCAGATCAACCATGCATGCAGTCCTCATGCCCAGGTGTTTCGCATTTTGTCATTTACTTTTGACACTCAATAGGACTCAAGTGTCTATTACAACAAATATATAATTTACTCCCCTTTTCTCTTCTTCGAATGAACGGAAAAAAATTAGTCTAAAGTCTGTCTCCTCATACTCAAACACGTGGTTCCGTCCCATTGTTGAAAGCCAACTGCAACTACCTGACAGTGTTCCGTTTTGGGGAGGTCTGGTGACTGCCCTGCCTCCAGCTCTAATGCCGCAGAGATGGTGTGTTTTTTAATGATCAGATCAACAACAACGATCATGTTCAAGTAAAGACTTTTAAATCGGAGAAAAAACCTCTCTAAAAAATGGCCAGAACTATTGCTTTATTCGTCTCCAGTTAATGAGACTGGATGCGAAAACTGCACGAGTCGAAACGAAATGCATCTCTCAATTTTTAAAAACAGACTTAATCTAAATGTCACTGAAGTACCCGGGTACCTGTAGTCACAGTAGGCGGGCACTGGTACCCGGGTACCGGCTTCTAATAAAGCCCCTGGTTCGGCACAGTGAAAAAGTACGTACGGCGTTGAGCACCAGAATTTTCAAGACCTGGGTTAATGTTTTTTACTACACGAACTTCCCAGTTGTCAAATAACAAGAATATATTGTCCGCTATTAGTGGAGGATTTTATCCTCCGCTAGATTTTTAAGTCGACACTTCAGTAAAGTTTTATTATACCAATCAGATAAAAGATAAGCTTACCGCTACCTTACTCGAACCAATCACAGGCCTTGTTATGTCTTTGCTTCTCTACACCACAGTGTTTCAGTTCCTTCCTTACTAATATGAAATCCTGTGGCTTTGCAGCAAAGAAATTGGATGTTGAGAAGATAACTGTGGACGAGAAACTGTTTCGTTGGCTTTTGAATGAAGATGCAATGGCCACAGAAAAGTTGGCGGAAGGAATTCGAAAGTTTGCCGCGGATGCAGTAAAGCTAGAAGATATGATTCGACAGCAGATGGAGAACTAAACTTCACCCTTTAAAGATTACAAAACTCTCATGCGAGTCTTGATAAAAATCTAGTGGGTGCAGGGACATAAGGCTAATTTCATATGGATTTCGTTTGAGTTTTGAAAAAATAAACGTTATTTATTGTCTTTGCTACAATCCATGATTGACTAACTGCAGCTATTTTAAGCAGTGATTTAGTTAGAAGAAGACAATAACACCAGTCGTACGTCTGAAGAATTTCATGATTTGTTTTCCGATTCTTTATAAAGGCGTGGTTTTCATTTAATGTTCTTTTTATTTGAAGTTGCTCTTTTTGTTATAAGGACATATTTTATCACTTTGATTCAGTCAAAAAGTTTTCAACTTATGAAGTAATGCGTTTTGTACTTGTCGCGGCTTGTACTTGCTATTTCTCACGATTGGTTGTATATGATGTCATGTCTTGTGTTTACTTTTACCATTTCGACACTCAAACGAAATTTTTTATAAGATGGGTGGGTAATCGAACAATTTTCGTCTTTTGGGAGCCATACGAATAGTCCCAAAAGAGGCGATAGTTTCCTTTTCGTGTCAGTTGCACGATGTTTATTATTGTCGGTGATGAATTGATTAAGATATATTTAAAATTGTGTGTAAAAAATATAAGGTGACTGACTCCGGCTAGCATCCTGTAAAGAATATAATAAATTTCTTGTTTCTTAAAAAACGGGGTAACATATCCTTGTGATTATCGAAATCTGGAAATGGACCATTGAAGCCAGAGCTTATCTCCGGTTTCTGTAGTTTTAAGTGGATGGGAGTCATTGACTCCCCGTGGGCGGGACACTAATCCATCACAGGTCAGCCCCCAGCAGAAGCTGGTACTCATTATACCGACCTCGGGAGGATGGAAAGCTGAGTCAACTTCGGCGGAAAAGAAAAGAAGGCCAAACAAACCGTTCAACACTCGGCTGAGCCGGGTTTGAATCAGGGACCTTGTGGTTAGAAGGCAGCCAGAGATGTTACCACTGCGCCAACTACGCAGCGCTAAAAAATCAATAAAACCCCTTCAACTATTTTTCGCTTCAGGTTTCCACGAACTTTGAATACACGCTTTTTTTATAAGAACAAATTTATAAGAACGAGACTCAAATTTGCCAAAATTTAAGAACAAGCTCAGGCTGAGGCTTGATAACTAGGACAGTTTTTGTGGTAGAAAGTTGACCAAAACTTAGCGATACAGCATAAAACATAAAAAGATTCACTGTAAAGACTGCTAAACAAACAATGAAAGTAGTTCGCCTCTAAATCATTCAGCCGTACAATACATGTGTGGCGCAAGGCGTTTTCTTTCCAATACTTGGTTTTATTTTCCTTTTTCTTCAATGAAAACCGCTCACAGAAATAAGAACAATTTAAGAATAAATTGAGGCTGAAATTGCCAAAAAATTTTAATCTTAAAAGAAAAATGAGCCTCGGCAAAATTTACGGGTTCTTATAAACAAAGCGTGTACTTTTTAGAAAACATACGATTGAAATTGCTTCAAGTTGTAGTTATGAGTTGTCAATAGGTCACTATGTTGGGCGCCAATTAGTTTCGACTATCCGTCATCAGCCCATGTATTTTTTTCGAACGCGCGGAATTTATAATCTTTAGAGCGCGAACAATTCTCTCCTAATTCGTAATAGTGCAGTTTGCGTCATTCTTTGAGTTTTAACCACGCACTTTCACACCGCACCTCGCCATCCAGCACGCAAGTAATTAAAGTTATAATTGTCACAATGATCGTCAAGCTATCCTTGCAGCCAATATACCTATCAATGCCCTGAGAAGTCACGAGTGAAAGCAAGATCCGTCATAATAAGAATTTTCCTTGTTAAGAAAGGAAACATTTTTGCTTTTAATATAATTGGTTCTATTTTAAGCATTACTATTAAAGATGCCAAACTTCAATTATATAGAGTAGGCAGGAAACAATACTTAGTGCATACTCCATGAACGCGCGTTGGATATGACTTCAAGCTCGAGTGGCCTGCCTGCGTTTCCATGGCGTTTTAAAAGATTTTGATGGGAACTTGCCCCATTTTTCATGCGATCAAGACTAAAAAAAATTAACGCTTGCTACGCGGGCTAGTGACCTTTATAACTTTTCATAACTACACACTACTGGGTAGGTGCAGGGTAGAGGTGTACTAGTGGAGGGTTCAAGGGGTTCAGAAAGCCCCCCTCCCCGGTTTTATTGAGATCGAACATCATGTCAAAACCTTAAAAATCATAAGAATGAGACCACTACACGTTGGAAGGTGCGTAAGTAGTGAATGGTCTGTGCGAGTGCATAAAAGTACAGAATTCGAAGCAAACAAGAAGCCAGCAGATTGTGAACAAAATTACAGATCACCAAGTGATTTTCTATTATTCTCCAACAAAAACTTTTTAAGGTTTTAGTCAACTGAAACAGTCGATAATATGGGCACAGCTTTCATTTTGTTTGTCTTGTCGTCTTGAAGAATTTGAAATAAATGATGTCAGATGAAGGACAGAAGGGAAGAAGTTAACAACTTTCTTTTCGCGTCGGCCGTCGTCCAATATTTTCAAAAACTACCAAACTGCCTCAAAAACTAACAAACTGCCTCAAAAACTAACAAACTGCCTCAGCACTGTTCCGTCCAGGAAACCAGGAAATAAATATGCATTCTGGTTGGTAATCGAAGGTCTTTCAAGACTAACTAATGGTGTTTAAAACCTGAAGATGTTACTGTCAGCAATAAACGATTTCATCACATTTACCCGGATTAAAAAAAGAACAGAGTTTTTGAAGTTGATATTTTATTCATTTGACCTCGTGGATCGCTGTTTGTATGTCATTTAGCTTTTGAGTAAAATGTATGAAAAAACATTAAACTCTAAATTATCATGATTTTGTTCTTTTTGGAGGTCACAAAAAGAAGATAATTTGTTTATTGCTAGCTTTCAGATTTAAAACTGGCGATTAGTTAATCTTTAAATCAAACCTATTCGACAACCAAGCAAGCTACTTCCTGGTTTCGCTTCTAAATAGTAATTATAGATATTGAAAACACGTCAACACTTTAGATTTTGGGGTGTTAATAAATGACCCGAATTTGAAGTCTTATATACTGAAACAGGAAGAAATGCAGCATGAGTTGGCAAGAAATGAAAAGAAAAATAACAATTAGGTTGAATGTGTTTATCTCTCCAGTTTCATGCACTACTTACAGTTCAAAGTTCACCGACACGCCACGTGATTTTGCTGATGGGAAATTCGCGTATCCGATCGAAATTGCGGCGGAATTATAACATCTTTATAATCTGTTTTTAAAAATACTAATGCAAGAAATTTGACTAAACATTTTCAACTCATTTTAAGTGTCGAGATTCAAGTCGATTGAGGTTTTGTTTACATTTTCTAGTATAAACTTTAAAACGCTTTCGAATTCATAAATAATGTCTGAAATAAACATTCGACACATCTCGAACAACTAATATCTCTGACGATGATGAATTAATGTCTGAAAGGTATTCAAATTTTGAGATTTGTAATCAAACTGTATTTTTAAAAAATATCTAGACAGCATTTGACAAAATGTAATTTTTTTTCTTTGGAAAAAAATTTTGATTCTTTATTTAATTTTCTTTAAAATTTAGAATGTTTGAAAGGGAAATCGTCGAAATTGAAAAAAATCTGAGTTCTTGTGAAGCTCAAGACGTGACCAAGGTTTCGTCCGATTGATCACATGCAAAGCGTGTGACGTATCTCGTAACGCCTTTAACACACCCCCAGCTGGGAACGAATCAGATTATCCGTACTAAAATCCTTTCAAAACTTTGGACTTTTCTGGCAGCGATTGTACAGCGAATGGTACAAACATAGTATCTTTATGACATGAATTTATGCTTTGAATGTTTTATTTTTTTCATTTTATAATTTTTTCCTAGCAACAGAACAAAAATTTCGCAATTACTTTTTGTTTTGTCGCTGTTGCTTTCATCATATGACTTTACTAAATATGGGTGCATTGTTATAAACTGCAATCTGATTGGTTTTTGGCATGTCAATCGAACTTGCAGAACCCGTTTCGATGCGAGTGGAATATATAAAAGCATTTCTTGGTTTTAAAGAATGGTAAAGTTGGATCGGACTTCAATGTGTTGTGTATTCATTATAAGCTTGTTTCACGAAAATTACGTCGCTGAAAGACAATACTATCTGTAGACGTCGTGGATTTTTATTCCGAGAGATTTGTGACACAGAAAACTGTGAACGTAAATAATTATGCCATTGGCTGAAAAAAGTCAAAAAGTTCCACAACCAGCTATGGAGGCTTCTCGCAAGACAAAGTTGACGAAATATGAAGATCCAAGTGTAGTTTTCAAGTTCTTGAGCGCTGGAATTGCTGCTTCGTTTGCAGAAGCGGTCACGATTCCAATCGATACAGCGAAAGTACGACTCCAGGTAATGTGTTATCAATTTTCTTAACATTATATCCCGGGAGATAAACAGACAATTTCGTATTGACGTGGAAGTCCAAAAGTAGCATCATCGTCAAACGGTGGGTTATAAATTTGCCACTAGCAAAGTTTAAAACGAAAGCTATACTTAAAACGCACAAAATGTTGAATCGCTTCTAATCTAACATAACAATGGCTCAATGCACTCCGATTGCCCTCGCGTCTCGCTTATTACCTAATCTAAATTGTTTTTTTGTTTATTTGCTTATCAAGGCTTCAGTGTGACGTATTGTCAGAGGAAAAAGACAGACAAAATGGTGATAATCTTTTTTTGTCGGTAAAATTATTTTTGGGACGATCGAAGGCACACCTGACCTGGGCTCAGCATTTGCAACTTGTTTATGGAGCTGCAAAAAGTCGTACTTACTCCTTCACAAAATCAAAACCTGTACATAATATAGCTTTTGCAAGGGCAACATATCATATATCCACGTATAAAACATTCAGATATATAGCACGATTTTCTTCTTTGAGGCATTAAAATGGTTTTCCAGTGTCAGTAATGACAGTGATCGTGTCAGCGGAGGCTGGATCGGAACGGCCTGCTTGCATGCGTGGCTCATGATGAAGAATGGAAAATTCAAAAACGAGATCTAAGTTGCGGTTGAAACTTTACAAATGGTCATTGTTCCACTGTTTTGCAACGGCAATAGATTTGTCATTTTGTGAGTAATAGATTCGTGTTGAAGTTATCATAAAACCCAACTGCGACTTCAGATCAAACATATTTTGCAATATCTTAAAAACAAGTTTAGTCAACTGAAGAGACCTCTTTGAAGAAAGCACAATGCTTTTAATTGTTTAATCTAAATTTGAGATATGTTGAAAGGCATTGTTTTGTTGTAGTGGGTTTTTGTTTTGAAGCTTGCAGTTTATTTGGTTTGTCTCAAAAGAAGCTCTAGAAACAAGAATGGTAAAAAAGATCATCTGCAGCCTACGTATACATTGAGCAAGTGTCGTATTATATCAATCAATATTAATTAGAAGTAATATGTAGATAAACGAATTGTATCATCGCCTTCAAGTTTGTATCTACTCGCCAACGCATTTAATAGTTTTTTAAAAACTTTTTACTGAAAGTTCAATATTAATTAGATTGAAGTATAAGTTCATTCATTTAAATGATTTACACATGATTTGCATTATATTTTGCATATATATAAATATAATAAATACAAGGTCATTTTACACACAGAGACTTGATAGAGGGTTTGATAGTGACCAAATAAATTAAAGTGCCATATGTAAGGGCCGTCAAGTTAGTGACAGCCACCTATATGGTGGGGCAAGAGGAAGCACCAAAAAATTTAATATAGCAAAGCTTGCTGTGTGTTATATAGGTTTGTTAGTTGGTATCTTCTTTCAATTATTAAAATCATTGCATGGTATAGAGCTAAGTACAGGATCACAGAAAAATCAAAAAGAATTAAATATTAACATTACAGATCTAATTTGAAAGACTGTGATGTTCTCTCTATTTGGATTCGTGGTTGAATACTAGCTTGTAAATGGGAGTATATATATATATAGAACATTAGTTAAACATTCTTTAGAAGGAATTCGCTCGCATGATGGCATATGCTAGTGTTTTAACAAAATATTCAACAGAAACACATAATTTGAAAATAAGTTATTCTGGTATGCCTAACACGTAGGGAAAGATCAATGCCCTGAACAGTTCTGTTTTAGCTCAAGACACACCAACACTGGAAAAATCCTGCAACTGTAGTGCCAAATCCACCTGTCTACTTAATGGTAAATGTCTCACACTTAACATAATATTAATACCAAGCAACCATGGAGAGCAGTGTAGGCACTGAAACATACATCGGATTACCTGGGGATCAATTTAAATTGCCGTTATAGAAACAACTCTGCCTGATTCAAGGACAAGTGCAAAAAATATGACACTGAGTTAAGTAAATACATCTGGACCTTAAAAGAAAACAACACTGACTATACCAGGTTTACAATAAGAATAAGCACAGGCAGGTTCTGCTATCTCTGCTGAACCAAGAAATATTTCATTATCTGTAGATCGGAGCTTTATAGTTTAAATAAAAGAATTGAACTCGCTAGCAAATGCTGCCATGCAAGCAAATTCCTCCTAAAGAATGTATAATTAAATATTAAGATGCAATTTTAAAATGCAATTGTTTCCAGTATTGACCCATATTTAAAGGTACATGTTTGCCATGCCATCAAGAAGAAATAAAAATCTGCCTCATAAGTTTTATTGTGATCAAAATATTCTAATTAGATTGCACATGCAAAGAAAGAAAACTTAATGAACCCCTAGTGATAATGCAGGCCATTCATATGTTAACAAGCACACAATGTTTTCAATACAAATTTAAATTTAATTTATTTGATACAACACATGTGGTCATGTGTGAGATATATCATAAT
>JAOCPT020069393.1:0-14301 GCA_026546935.2 Palythoa grandiflora | reverse complement strand
CTAAATCGGCGAGTTAATCTGCCACCAATCACATAGAATCCGCAAAAGAATCAAGAGTCCACTTCAAAACCGATAGTACTTGGTAACTCCAATGCTTCTTGATTCTGGAAACGCATTTTTTATCTTGAGAGATTCCATGTAATATGGCGTCCATGTGGTTTGGAATATTTTCTCTTTCATTTGATTGCTTGTCAATGAAGGTTCTGCTTACTAAAGAGTTAATAATTTTTCTCTCTCCTGATTTCGTCCGAGTACCTCTGCGTCCATTTAAGTAAGTAAGTTTGTTCGTTTGTTCATTTCAGTTCATTTGATTTTGTCGGAGTCCGCCGAACGACCCGTTTCGAAACTGACGCTCGATATCTTTTGATGTGGGTCTACCGCGAACGCTGTTTGCGTATATGTGTGTATTGAGCGTCCCAGAAGGAATGAAATTCTCCATAATCTTGATTTTCAGCTTACTGAAATAGCACGCGCCTCATTTCCACTCTCAGAGGAACACCGGAGACCTTCGAGCAGTGCAGGCTTACACACTTTCGACGTCGTCGATAGATTGATAGATTGATAGAAAAGAGAAACCTAAACTCGGCCTACCTTACAGGTAGCCCGAGTAAAAAGCGTGTAGTATAGGCTCAGAGATTTCTCTAGCTAAGTGACCAATTATTGAGTCAGCAAGGCGTCCAGGAAGGCGCTTATAAGCGGCTATATCATAGCGATCATGGCGCTTGTTTCTTTCGTGAGAGTATTTCAAACGGTTTGCTAAATCTGTGTCTTTTGACAACTTTCGCGAAATTTAATGTCCTTAAATTTATTTTTCTAGCAAAAAAGCGAAAATCAATGCCCGCGAAATATGCCTGTTCCGATTTCGCGAAATTAAGTGTACGCGAAAATTATTACGAATAAGGTGATTAATCCAACGTATACCGGCTAAATTGTTTTCTCGTTGCTCAGTTCATTTCGTTCCTTAAGAAAATATACGTTTCCTATTTTTAAGGTGAAAAACATTTTATACAACTGATTTGGTAATTACTAAAACAATCATCCCCCTCAGGGTCGGTGCCTAGTGCTTGATAAATATGCACATTTGCATATACCCAACCAGCGAATAGCGTTTTTCGCGCGCTCTAATTGTTTCTCTAAAAAGTGAATATCCCAGTAATTTTTAATCATTGTTTGATTCATGAATAACTTTTTCACAAGTATATAAACAAATTAAATCAAAGTGGCACAACAAAATTTCCGGCGCGGCGACACGAAGCTGTTTATAATTTGCATGTGAATCTAGATAAAAAAGAATACCGGCTTTAAGATACATGAATAAACAAAAGGACTTCAAAATTCATGTGAGTAGTGCTTTAATTTTTCAGTTTAGTCATTTTTACATAAATGGTTATTATAAGAACAACGAGGCTCAAATTTGACAAAATTTAAGAACAATTTCAGAAAAAGCTCGGGCTTATAGGCTTGATAGCTAGGAAAGATTTTGTGGTAGAAAACTGACTAAAAATTAGCGATACAGCATAAAACATAAAAAGATTCACGGTTATTAAAGACTGCTCAACAATCAATAAAGATAGTTCGCCTCTAAATTCAGCCGTACAATACATGTGTGGCTCAGCAAGGCGTTTCATTTTCCAATAGTCTTGTTTTAGTTTGTTTTTTCTTCATTAAAAACCGCTCACAATAATAAAAACAATTTGAGGCTAAAATCACCCAAACAAATAAGAATAACGAGGCTCGGTAAAATTTACTGGTTCTTATAAAAAAATCTTGTGATAGGCATATTTTATATAAGGAATAAACTGAATACCCGGCTATATTCTTTTAACTACAATGTAAATTTATCTTTAGAAAATGAGAACCTATTTAAGAACATAGATATCCTAAATTTGTGCTGAGTACTATTTATGTAACAACGCATAAGTATATGATACAATGTACTGAATCAAACTACTAAGTACTATTTACCCCAGAGCTCATACAAATTTCGGTATATTCAACATAGGATTCTCCTGTGTTAAAGTTTGGAGTTCTCTGAGATTAAATGATAAAACACTAAAAACATTGCCCCTCAAATAGAAAGTATCACCAGTCCAAACTTATAGTTTATTGTCTTTAATTTCTTATAACAGTTATAACGCCCTATGGAATACAATTTTATAGGCTTGTTGTTGTTGTACATGTTGAACCTATTTAGGCTACCTTGGAAAAGTGCAGGTTCTTACTTGCGGGTTTTACTGTACACCAGAAGCCTTTCCCATCCGACAATTAGAAAAATACGTAAGAAAAATTAACCCAAAAAATTTCACGATGTTTGTGGTATTCAGTATACGAGCAACGCGCAAAAACACAGTAATTGAAAACACTTTTATTTCGGTCATATTGCAAAACCATCGTCAGAGTGAATAAATATTTACAACAAGTAACTAGTTTGTATAGAGAGCAATGTCGAATAACAATAATACAAATTCAGAATAACTGAAGTTCCCCACCAGTGTTAAGTTCAGGACCCAAGTGTTTACTGATGAAGCTCAGGTAATTTGTTTCACTTTATAGCTTTTCAGAAACAATAACACGAGCTGAAATTGATACCATTCTTTTGGCATATGGTAGAAAAACGATTATTCTTGGCAGAAGAAGAATTGGACAATTTAATCGAACAATCCTGCAGGTAAGAGATGTAGCGATGAGATGTGTTTGTCTGCAGCTGTACATACTGTTCACTTTGGCGTGGAATGAACAGGAACATGTCTTGTGGAGTCTTCTTCTGACTTGCTTCCTAAAAGCAACATGAAAGTGAAAACGTTCCTTCGGAAAGTCTAAAAGGGTTGGAAGAGCAGAGAAGAGAAGAGAAGAGAAGAGAAGAGAAGAGAAGAGAAGAGAAGAGAAGAGAAGAGAAGAGAAGGGAAGGGAAGGGAAGGGAAAGGAAGGGAAGGGAAGGGAAGGGAAGGGAAGGCAAGAGAAGAGAAGAGAAGAGATGAGAAATGCTCTTACCAAACTGAAACGAAGTTGTCCATTTATGTCGGCGAGAGCGTAAGCAGGATTGTGGGCCCAACGAATGCTGACAAAGATGCCGTTGTGAGAATAAAGAAAAAATCCTGAGGAAAGAAACAAACATTTCAATAAGAAATAGAGCTATAGTATGTTTTTTGCGAAGCGTATATATATGAACAATTAATAAATAAGGTCACTGAGAAAACAATTATAATATGTCGAAATTTTAATAGACGATAGTAGTGATAGCCCCCCCCACTGGCAAAAGAGGAATGTGAAACATCCATAAATTAGCTTCTTTTAATTGTGACGTCATTTAATGGTTTTGTACTTAGCACGTCTAATGAGGTAATTAGCACCTCTAATGTGGAAAAAGAGGAATGCATCGGTTTTATAGAGACGGAACATGTTAGCGTTCGATACAATACTTCATAATGTTTGGGGTTTCAAGCTTAGAAGTTTTACGTTTAATTAGCATCTGTAATGTATGTAATTAGCACCACTAATGTGGAAAAGGAGGAATGTATCGGTTTAATATAGACAGGACATGTTAGCGTTCGATACAATACTTCATAATGTTTGGGGTTTCAAGCTTAGAAGTTTTACAAGCTACGTTTGTGAGTCGGTGTGAGAACCAGAGAACCAAGACTGTCTTATGATGACAAAGGTTGAGATAATGGAAATGTATTTCAGCGAATCAATTGAATGCTTTGACTTTAATTCAGTTGCTAATGATCTACAAAGTTGTGTTAATGTACTCATTCCTCAAAGGATGGACCAATGGTTATTTTTTTGTCAGTGGTTTAATGATCCTCGCAACAATGACAAAATGAAAGAAAGAATTAAAGCGGCTGTGAAAGATATGATGACATCAGCATTATAAAGACATGAAAACCCCGCCCCCTCTGAAAAGGCTTATAAACTGATTTTTGAACTAGTTCACCGACCAGTCTCGAGAAAAAGACAAGTGAGTCAAGTCCTCTCTCAACTGAAACATGGCTTGTTTATTTGATAACGGTAGTGCAAGTCAGCAAGTATTGGAGCAAGCGATGTACAATGCTTATGCGAAGGCTGTCAGAAAACCCCTTTATGAAGTGATACGCCAAGAATGCATTGGATGTCAAATTGACCACCCAAGTCAAAAACAACATGATGTATGCCTTGCTTTGTCCTTTGATGAGCAGGTGGACTACTTTCTTGAGGAAGCTGTAAAGAGGGTTGATGAAATGCAGGTGGCACATGAATGGATAACTGAGATAGAAACTCTGTTTCCTGCACAAGATATCTCCCACATTCTTTTGCAAGAGATCAGATGGGACTTCGGAGATTTGAACAGTCAAGACTGGCTTGGCCGACTTGGTTCGCTTGTCAAAAAACAAGAGCAGGACTCTTATTGAATGTAATTAAATGTGATATTGATAAAACAAAATAAAAGATAAGGAAACGCTGAAACTGTTTCAGTTTATTGTTTGCTATAGTAGAATGAAGATCTATCAAACCATTTTAAGGTTTGTTGCAAAACAGCTGCGACTTCCACCTTTGGCGCTGATCCCAACAACCTGTCCCCTTGAATTTTTTTTTTGTTCACAACGAACTAGTCGCAGATGGTGGAATGAACTGGGGGCGACTACTATATTTTATTCGGTATGCCGAAGAGCTACATCTTTCTGAAGATGAATGGGATGAGCTGTTTGAGTTTCTACGTAAACATCACCCGAATTATTTTTCACTTGGCACCTTAATAATTGTCAGTTTATGGTTTTATGTTCTGCATCATTTATAAGAAGTCGACATCCTAACTGTCACTTCATTCTGTAGTGAACTCTGCATGAGCAGGATGCCTTCTTGTTGTGCTCCAGAACTTCCGACATTTAATCTAGAAAACGTTTTTAGACGACTACGTTGCATTTCGTCTTGCTGCGGTGGCAGAGTGATTATACAGGCATCAGAACTTGATGGAAAGGGGGATAAACCAATATCTCCGACAAAAGTATTACAATCTCGAACAGGAGGGAAGTCTTGGTGGCGTCGATGCTCTTTATCGTGCTGTAAAAGAAGATCGGCAACATAGAGTATCCAAGAAACAAATTCAAGAATGGCTGAAGACACAAGACACTTACACTTTACACAAACCAGTTCGCAAAAAATATCCTAGAAACAGAGTAATAGTTGGTGGTATCGACGATCAATGGCAAGCTGATCTTGTTGATCTTCAGTCTTTAAGCAAGTACAATAACGGATACAAGTACTTGTTAACTTGCATTGATATCTTTTCCAAGTTCGCTTGGGCTGTGCCATTGAAATCGAAAACCGGAAAAGAACTGTCGATGGCATTTAAGACTATTCTAAAGAATGGTAGAAAGCCCTTTTATCTTCAGACTGATGAGGGCAAAGAATTTCTCAACAAGTACTTTCAAACTTTATTGAAGGAAGAAGACATTACTTTTTTTACCACTCACAACGAAACTAAAGCAAGTGTTGTGGAAAGATTCAATCGTACGTTGAAGACCAAAATGTGGCGTTACTTCTCATGGAAAAACACGTTGAAATACATCCCCATCCTTCCCTTGTTACTGAAGAGCTACAACAACTCCTTTCACAGAAGCATTAAGACCAAGCCCGTCCTAGTCACAAAAGCTAACGAAAAGGCTGTATGGGAGACGCTTTACGGTAAAACACCTAAAATCAAAGTAGTTTTCAAATTCAAAGTGGGAGACCAAGTGCGAATAAGTAAAATGAAGAGGTAATTTGAAAAAGGTTATCTTCCTGGCTGGACAGAAGAAATTTTTACCATCTTCAAACAAATACATAGAAATCCACCTGTTTATCGACTAAAAGACTACAACGGTGAAACACTTGAAGGTACTTTTTATGAGTCAGAACTTCAGGAAGTCAAGAAAACAGATGATGTCTACAAAATAGAGAAAATGATTAAACAAAGAAAGCGCCGTGGCCAAACAGAATACCTGGTCAAATGGATGGGCTATCCTGATTCAATGAACAGTTGGGTGGCAGAAAAAGATTTATTGGATATGTAAAACAAAGCACTTGTAATTCATTTTTCTTGCAAAATAAAGAACTCTTCAAAACTAATAAATTGAAATGTTGTGAATTGAAATAGTTCATTTGATGTTTAATGTTAAAGATGGAGGGTCAATTTTACCTCACACTTCCAAGTAACTCATCTATGCTATTTTACCCAGATAATACGTTAGCAAATTTTACTGGGAATCTGTCGCCACCTCTAGATCTGAGTGGTGACTGGGTGGTCGCCCTCAGTGAAATCCAGTATCCCCATACGTGGAACAATGTTCGTCCACATAATAATGTGTTTTACACTCGACGGAATGGGGGTATACCCAATAGCGTTTCCATTCCTGCTGGTTATTATAAATCAGTACGACAAATCCTTAAGGCCATGATGGATGCTATGGATCCAAGTACAAAGAGAGATTTGGCTTTGACTTACAATAGTATCACAAGACACGTTACAGTAGATGTGAAGAACAACCTTGAAATTTTGCTGGGGGATGGACTAGCGCCTTTACTAGGATTTGAAAATGAAACATCAATCAAAAAGAAGAGCGAGAGTCCGCGTGTTGCAAACTTGGCTGGAGGGTTTCATTCTCTTTACGTATACGCTGATGTAGTGGAGGCCCAAGCAGTTGGAGACGCCAGAGTTCCTCTTCTTCGTATCGTTAACATCGAAGGAAACGATGGTGAAATAATAACAAAGACATTTCAGAACCCATTCTATTTACCAGTGAGCAGAAGGTACATAGAGCGTATCACCTGTAATATAAAGGACGACACAAACCAGCTGGTGCCATTTGAGAGTGGGAAGTTGATCGTGATACTTCACTTTAAGAGAAGCAAACCGTTCTACTTGTAGAAACATGCGTAAACAATTTCATCCTAATACGGAGTTGTACAGACATCATTTCAAAACTCAATACGGTGGCAATATCTTACCTGGTTTTAGAGGTGCTGCTAATCAACGCGGTTATGGATTGGGTTCCATGTTTAGCAGTCTTTTTCGATCCTTTGTTCCTCTTCTGAAATCTGGAGCGAAAACAGTTGGAAGAAAAGCATTTAACACTGGTATAAGAGTAGCTCAGGATGTTTTAGCTGGAAAGAACCTTCGTTCTGCAGCAATCGAACGATCAAAAGAAGCCGGTCGAGAGTTAAAGAGTCAAGCCTTGAATGCCGCGAAAAGTTTAGTCACTCCTCAATCAGGAAAAGGTGTGAAAAGGAAATCAGCGGCTGCCGCTCGCAACACCAAAAGAACAAAGACTGGAAAAGCTATAAAACGTCGTTCAACATCCAAACAAGTCAGTCACCCTTCAGCCAAGCGAGTGAAACGATCTAAAACGTCAAGACAAGAAGTAGTTGGATTTCCCCTTCTTAAGAAGAAAGGGCAGAAATAAGAACATGTCATTCATACACAGCGAGTCTCCGGAATACATGAGCAATAGTTTAAATTTATTTACTGTACCTGCCACACAAACCTCTGAAGAACACGGTAGATGGCAAGATGTTCATCCGGTGTCCAGTATCACGGACAGTGGTCCTATCGAATTCGTCATTGACGGTAGCTCCGAATATCTTGATTTGGCAAGATCTTGGATTTATGTGAAAGCAAAAGTGGTGGCTGCCAATGGTTCAGTAGTGTCAGACAAGAAATTAGCCCCGGTCAACCTCTTTCTTCACTCTTTGTTCAGTCAAGTAGACGTAACGTTGGGAGGGAAGCTTGTTTCGTCTGGATCCAAAACGTACCCGTACAGAGCCATGTTGGGGACCCTGCTGAACTACGGAAACGGTGCTAAAACCACGCGTTTGACTAGCGAACTGTTTTACAAAGACACTCCAGGTGCAATGGATGAAACTGACCCGGCAAAAGCCATCGTCGACGGTGGAAATGCTGGTCTTGTCAGTCGTTATAAACACTCAAACAACAGCAACAGCATAGAACTTACAGGACCAATACATGCAGATTTGTTTTTCCAGGGTCGATACATCCTTGATATGGTAGAACTCAAACTAAAGTTCACGAGATCAGACGCCGCATTCTGTTTGATGTCGGGCGAAACCAACCCGAACTATAAAGTAGTTATAGAAGATTCAGTCTTGTTCATACGCAAGGTAAAACCAAATCCGTCAGTTGCTTTAGCTCTAGTTGAAAAATTGAAAACAACGCCAGCAAAGTACCCAGTTCGAAGAACAGAAGTTAAGGTCTTCAGTGTCGCTAACGGAAGCTTTGATATACCTAAAGACAATGTTTTCAACGGCAAATACCGGATCGTCTGGTTATTGCCATGGTGGACAGCGATGCATACAATGGATCTTATACTAAATCATCGTACAACTTCAAACAAAACAACCTACGTTACCTTGGCGTGTTTGCCGATGGAAACCAAGTGCCACAGAAACCCTTGCAGTTGAAGTTCAGTGAAGCAGGAGGTCAGGGCTTCATTATGGGGTACCAGTCTCTTTTCACCGGCTCAGGAATTATGTACGGTGACCATGGGAATCAAATCTCACGTGAAGATTATGCTAAGGGTTACACGCTCTACTGCTTCAATCTCACCCCCGATCTCTCCAGCGGTGAAAACTTCAATCTTATAAAACAAGGAAACCTGCGAATCGAAATTCAGTTTGCAAGTCCACTGCAACAACCTGTCAACCTCATCGTGTATGCTGAATTTGATTCAGTGCTTGAAATTGACCGCTCGAGGAACGTTCTTTTCGATTACGCTGCTTGACCATGAACACATTGCAGCTGAAGGAAGCCGTGGAACAAGACAAGAGAGCACAACAACAGTTTCGGGGTGTGTTTCCTTCAGACCTCTTACCCGAAGAAGTGACTGAATATCCAAGCGTTTACATCGCTAATGTCGATCCATCCAGTAAAGCAGGAAGTCATTGGGTGGCATTTTATTTTACCAAAGACAAGAAAGGAGAATTTTTTTATTCTTATGGACAATCGCCAAAGCTATACACTGTAACTTTTAAAGAATTTGTGCGAGATAATTCTCAAGAGTGGACTTATAATAGAAAGGAGTTACAAAGCTTTAACTCCAGCGTGTGTGGACAATATTGTGTGTTTTTTGCAATACTTAGATGTAGAGGAAATAGTATGGAGGCGATAGTTCGCCATTTTTCTAAACAAAGGCAATTAAACGATGCTTTTGTTGATGAGTTTGTGAACAAGTACTTTCCGTTTTCAAATAAAAATGTAACCAAAAACAACCAAGTATCGTTCCCATATACTCGCAATTAAACACAACAAATGTTTCATGTCAATCAGCTTTATTGTTATTCTATCGCCCCAAATTTTTCAGCAGTGCTTACAATAAAATTCAAGGAAACTGAACATCAATGTTTGTCATTATCTTATTAATATGAAATCCATCTACCTCGGCTTGGGCGAGAGATAAGAGTTTTTCTTCGTTTTGGAGTTCTCTGTGATCCAGTTGGAGCTTTTGGTGATGGAGTTGGAAGTAATCTCACAGGGTCCTCGTCACCTCTATCTAATCTTGATTTATATTCTTTCATCACGTCTTTTCGCTGATCATTTCCTATCCAGTCGTGCGGTGTGTTCATTTTTGCCAAACCTCGCGCAAAGAACTGCCAACCGTTGGGATCAAAACTTTTTCTTCCCTTCACCGCATCACGAACAAGATCAGCAATGTGGGTGGACGGAATGATCTTTCCGTGATACACCAACTCTCCGCGGTCATTCCAATACATAATGTCTTTGTTTTTCTTCATCTTATTTAAAATGAGCCTTGCTCGGCTGCGTGTTGTCTTTGGTACTGTGTCCATCACTTCCTGGTGGATTTCGTCAAACAAATCATCTCTCGGACTCTCATCTTGATCGTCTTCTGTGCTCTCTTTGGAAATGCTTTCCATTTTAATTTGGAGCGGCTGTTCTTTCCTCTGGTCATAAAAGTTTAAATACCTCTGCAACGTTTGCTGGTACTGTTGAAGTTTTATATCATCAGAAAGTTCTTTGTTTCGTAATATTTTATCCATATCACTATCTAATGACGATAGTTTTTGCGTCAGTGGAGAGGTTTGTAGATTTTGTTGATGTTGCATGTTTGATATGAAATTTTCTGGAACAACAACCATCCGTTTTGCATGAAGCATGGCTAGATAAGACTCGCTAAAGCAGTCAACACAGGTGGTAGCAGTACACTTAGGAAACTTCCTCCGTGTTGAACTATGACCTTTTTCTTCTTGTGAAGGGGAATTTTCTTGTCTGCAAGTTTAACGAGAGTGTTCTTATGGCGCAAGAGCTTCAGTCTCTGATTCGAAGATACAGGTACAGTCTCTTTAAGAACATTCAAAATGCACTCGGATAAGGCCTTCAAAATACCGGTGTCTGCTGTAGCTAAGATGGCTTTTCTTTGTTTTGCGTTGCACTTGCTGAGAACCCTGAGAAAGTCGATGTTGTTCTTTACCGTTCGAGACATTATCCACAATGAACATTCACTTGTGTTTCAGCTACTTTTATAATTGCGTCTCACGTAGGCGTACTGTTTTTCTCCGGGGAAGATATTGGTACGCAAACGAAATTCCTCGGGTGTCGTGGCTCGAACGTCAATCAGTAAATAACTGTATGGCAGTTTAGTTGCATCGCTGAAAGCTTCCATAAGAAACTTGTTCTCTCCTGGGTACATCTGCTTGGCAAGATTAACTATTTGAGAACGATCTCGCGGAGAATTAAAAATAACGTAATAGTTGGTGTTTATATGTACGGTTCTCATCTCTTTTCCTTGATAGAACAGATTATGTAAAATGAAGATTATTGATAGATTGAAATGACGGCCTTTGGTAAAAAGTACTGACATTAACTTGTCATCAGCCAACGAACACATCAAGTCATCCAGGATCAACAGATTGCGCTGGTTGGGGTTAAACATATCTAGAATATCGTTTGGTAGACCTTCGACAAATTTTAAGTTCGGAAGTTCTTGTTTCATTTCCTCAAACATTGGTTGATATGCACCGTAACAATAAACAATGTTTTCAGGTACTCCATCTATCATTTCCTCTCCTAGGCTAAGTCATCGCCTTACGAAACTACTTTTGCCTGAATTTGACAGTCCTATAATGAGAGCAGAAAAATTGTGCTTCCACCGCGAGTCCATGATGAAAAATGAGAAGGTATAAACATTCCTTCAACTTTTGTACAATTTAAAATGTGAGCCATTCTTTCAGAGGAGTCAGTTTACTATTTTGCTTTGAAAGTTTTACAAGGTACTTTGCACCACAGTTAGGAATGGGGCAATCCCGAAGAACACGTTTTGACATGTTTCCGATAGGATAACACAGTTAAAAATAAGAATTTGAACAGAGGTTTTATGTTTTATGCGTTTAAATCTAAAGGACACAAGGGACAATAAGGACGAACAGGACAGTAGGGACAAATTAAAAGAGACATCTTTTCTTTACGGAAGAAAAAAGCCGGAGGGCGGGGAGTTATCATACCATGAAAAGACACCATTCTCTTAAATAACATGGTTTATTAAGTGTATTTCAAAAAACGCACACTATGTTGAATTCTAATCGTTTCGATTTGCACAACTAATATCCATAAGGAAGAGTTTTATAATTATCTACAATTACACGCTTTGTATAAACAACACGATAGTCTTTATCTTGTGCTCGTGACAAGATGCTCTTGGTGTAAGTGTCTCGTACAATTTTGCAAGGATCGTTCACTGTAATAACATCAGGTCCGATACCACGAACCATATTTTTCATTGTGTGAAAGTTAATTTTCAACGAGTTTCTGTAGTTCAGTGTTATTCCTCTGACTTTGCAGCATGTCGAACCATCGTTTAGTTCATACGCGTAATTTTTAGGTCCCCCAGACACAAAAGTTGTGATGTACTGGCCGGGAGGGAGTTCGTCTGTCAGTTCTCCTAAGTAGTCTCCGAGCGGTGGTTCCCATTCGCCCTCTTTCACTGTGTAAATTATGGAGTCTGTATCGTAGTAACAAACTCTTTCTCCAAGCATTTCTAAAACAGAATATAGTTTTAGTCGAGCGTGAGCTGTTGTGAATGCCGCAACCACGACGTTAGTTGTGGGATGAAGCGGAATGAAATCCTCACGATGACTGTATTGCACTTCCAACATTTCATCATTGACGATGGCAACATTGCTAACATCAACTGCGTCGCTTGTCAACAGGTCAAAGTACATTGTAGGATCTGTGATGTACTCAACCTTTTTCTTATTAGTCTTCATTCCAAATCTTCCCCGCATGCTGAGGATATAAATTAAAGTCTAGTTAGAAATATTGATTTAAAGTGTAATCGATTGCGTTAAGAATATATAAATTAGTATTTATTTGACATTTACCTATTAAGCATAAGCTTTGCCAAGCTACGCAGACCAGGGTTTTTCTCTATGTTTTCGTAGTCAAGTTGAATTTCCTCATGATTCATATAATCTGCAATGTAGCGCATTCTGTCATCTTCAGTACGCACCCACTCTGGAAAACCACTGGCTTCTTGCTTCAGTTTGAGGAAACAATCAATATAACCGCGGAACAATTCGTTAGATTTCTCTGGAAAGTGCCACACCTCATGCATTTTTGTTATCCTGTAACCCAACTCAACGGCTTTCTTTAGCTCTTCTGTTACCCATGTGCCCTCAAGCGTGCGTTCTGCATCTGTGTGGTGGCGTGGTTCTTGTTGTAAGGTTTCGACACATTTTCCACACAGTGGAAACATTAGTTTGCCGTTGCTTTTGTAGGGCAAAATCGGGTGGAACAAACCGCGGGGAGGGAGAACTTTACACTTTACCAGTCCAAAGTAATTTTCCAAGGGTTGAAACTGGTCGGTGATAATCACAGGATGTCCCAGTGGGTAATGCTGAGTCTTGTTCGTCCACGGATACAGGGAGGTAAAATCCACATACTTGATTTTCGCCTCGGGACCAGCCTCGCAATAGAGCGTGCTGGCGTTTGTTCTACCACCAAAGAATGCATCCCGTGGTTCAAGGGGGTCAGAAACTGTGTGATTTTCAAAAAAGCTCTTCATATCAGGGTTTTCTTGTAGTTGTCGCTGAAGATCACATTCCCACATTTCATGTACAGTGTACCCCATACTTTGAAGATACCGTTTGCGCTCTTGGGTCTTGTCAAACAGCTCTTGCATGGTTGAATCGTTGAGGGGGTTGACAGTTTCACGTGCGTAGCACTTCATACATCCATGAAAAATGCAACCTTAAAACACAATACCCTAATTAGTGCAATAGATTCATATTTTCAATGGAGGGGGAGGGGGAGGGGTGTTGGTGGATGACAGAAATAAAATAGAAATTTTTACCGTGAAACTCAAAGACTGTGTTAAGAGCAGGAGCAAATCCATCCACACGATAAGGCCCAACACGACACTCTCCTCCATTTCGGGCATGCTGTATTGAAATGTTGTGCACCTCTGCCAGGTACGTCATCCACTTAATAGCGAGAACGGATTGCCTGTCAGTGGTTCTGGTTGATGGCAGGACAGCAATGGTGTTAGGTTTCATGAAGTTCTTTCGGAGGACTAGGTTACAGGCTGACGCAATAGTATTGCATGACTCGAAAGGATCAACTTTAGTTGTTTGTTGAAACAGCTGTTGGAATTCCAAACACCCGCGCCTGAGTATATCAACATCTGAGCGACAATATTCTTCTATCTCTTTTCGCATTTCGAAGACATAATGCCGTGACTTCAAATCACTGTACCATTCAAAGAACTTTTTGTGTGCATCTGAACTCATTCCATAAGGACCATAGTATGATGCGTCCGGTAGTTCTCCGACGTAATCCTGATTGCATGTCTTGTTGAAAAAAAATGAGGAAAATACCCTAAAACACAAAAAATTAAAAATAAATCAATAGTAAATATGAAAAATATTTAATTATTTATTAACTAAGATTTATACTAACTATACTAATAATCTTAATAATTAGCAAAATTACCTTTTTTGAGTTCAGTGAGATCGAACATCTTGGGAAAGGCTGACAACGGGGCTGGTATGAATGCTAAGCTGTCGCTGAATTTCACCTCCATCTCCGGTACATTAATGCAGAGTATTTTTGCGCCATTGTAGATACATTCCGGAGGTTTTCGGGCATTCTCGTACAAGTACTGGAGTACAAAATGACCATCGTAACCTGAAGTATAAAACACATATTCATTTTACATGCTATGTTTTGTGTGTATGTGTGTGTGTGTGTGGAGGAGGGGGGGGGGGGGGGTTTATAATAAATATTACCTTTTAAATTTTGTGCAAGGAATTTAGTGCCAA